>MU399907.1:0-128479 GCA_022578945.1 Hypoxylon fuscum | reverse complement strand
ATTAAAATATTTTTATTATTTAATAAAATTATTAAAAAAATTAAATTATATTATATTATAATAATTACCGGGGCGATATTATCTTTATAAAAAACACTTAAGTGTTTTTTTTATTAAAAAACAATTATATATTTATAAAATCATTACTGTGACCGTTTCCCCTACCCATATTAGCGCGTTAATGAACTTTCCAAATGCAATCTGGCCTGGCTGCACGTGAGTACCCAGTACCTTACCTTACTGCAATCGTACCCAAGTACCCAGACATTGGGCTTTAAAGGGGCACTAAATGCACGTCGGCGGGCAGGCGGGTCGGTGGCTTATATATCCCCATAATATCCCCATAATATCCCCCCGTAGGTACCTCATTTAGTGTCTTTGAATAGTGGATCCTTGGCCCCCAAGCTCTGACCATTTTTGCGCGATGTAGCCTTTCAGGCTCTGACCCTTGAACTCTTTCGGCGTCTTGCAGCTTCCCGACTCGAGTCCCCCAAAACTAATGGTACCAAAAGTCCAAAGTCCAGAAACATTAAATTCCAACAAACTTAACTTTTTCAACTTTCCCATTGACAAGCAAACGTCGTCCTATTTTCCTCCCATATCTAACGACACATCGCCAACACATCGCCTACAGGTCAGATCTAGTGTGCTTTTCCCACGGACCAATTCGAGTTCCAAGATATCCGACTATGTGTATCGCCAAGTAGTCATCTACTATTCGATCGATTACGACGCGTTCCAACTAACTCCTTTTCTTCCATCGCCTTTACCAAGCCTTTTGGTTCCCTTTGCTCTTCTACGTATTCTTGAACAAATTCAGTAGCTCCATTCCAGAGAACATACCTAAACCTCCTTGATTCATTTAATTCCGGAAACAAGGAACAGGGTCGTTCGCACCGGAGAGAATTATCATTCTGCTACTAATCCCGCGCGTGGTATCGAGATTCGTAGGGAATCGTCGGGGATCGTTCCACTCTTGCGTCGTCTTTCTACTTATCATTCGGACATCAAGCTGCCTGTACTCTACGTAACCATCATTATTGCAGTCAAACAACTTCCTCAACAGCTTGGGAGAGAGAAAAAGGGAACCTTGCGCGCGCATACCTCGAGGAAAAGAGTACCAAGAAAAGATTGCAAGCATAGAGCTTCGTCTTTGAAATCTCCATTTGTTAAAAAGCGCCGACGTCATTGGACGTGATACTGCTTGAGGGGTCCGTCGTTACCGGAAGACAAGAACATCTCGCATCCAAGATTGCGACGTGTACGTATTTAAAAACGTTGATCCTGTGAGAATTTCTTTTCCCTCCTGTTCCTATACCTATTCTTGTTTTAATGTTTTTATTTTATTTTTCTGGTTGAGGATCCGCGCATATCATGTATTTCTGGTTGACTGATAATATGGAGTGGAAGACCACAGGCTCCTGCTGTATCTACTCTGAATACACCCTCTTTCTTGACAGAAACAGAACAGATTTCCAACCCGTTTCTTCCTTCTTAGTCTCCTTCATAAAATAAGGCAACACGTCTTTCCCAACTTAGGTACCCAAGCTCAAAATGGCCGACGAAGATTTCGAGATCGACGTCTACGGCGATGCCAACGACAACAATGATGCCACTACCACGAATGCCGACGACAGCAACCACGAATCATCTAACACCCATGCTTACGATAGCAATTCATCCATCACCATCGCTAACGGATCTTCCAACCCTGACTCGACAACCCACACCCAGCATACCGAGCACGATGAGTATGACAGCCAGGAACAGCACACCATGGACTATCGTAGTAGTGCTACGCCGTCCCAGGGTCCCCAGGGTCCCCAACAAGGCACAAAGCGCAAGGAAGGCTCCGACGACCGACCTATCGACCCCGGTGCCACGAGTGCTCTGCTGGTGTCTGAACTGCAGTGGTGGAATACGGATGATGACGTCCGTAGTTGGACTCGACGTGCCTCTTGCGAGGAAGAGCTGAAGGACATTACTTTTAGTGAACATAAGGTGAACGGAAAGAGTAAGGGGTACGTCATAACTAATACCTAATTCCATATCAAGATTATAGCTATAGCCTTATTTACTAACGCGCACATTCTAGCCAAGCTTATATCGAGTTCACGTCTCAACAAGCTGCTACTGCAGTCAAGCGCCAACTCGAGGCGATCGTATCCGAGGCATCCGCGCAGCCAAGCACCAAGAAGATGACCGTCATCTACACATCGCCCACCATCAACCCGTTCAAGACTCTGCCCAAAGATGCCCCGGCCCGCGCCAACAAAGACGGCGCGACTCGAGGAGGCTCCAATGCGGGAGGTTACAACGATCGCGGTGGCTTCCGAGGACGCGGTAGCTTTAACGGACCTCGTGGCGGCTTTAACCGCAACTTCAACAACAGCATGGGCGGAGGCGGAGGCGGCGGCTTCCACGGCAATCCCGGAGGCTTCAACAACAACATGGGAGGCGGCAACTTCGGCTTTAACAACATGGGCGGCGGCGGCGGAGGCAACTTCGGCTTCCGCGGCGGTATGGTGCCAAACATGCGCGGCGGTGGAATGCGCGGCGGACGAGGTGGCGGCATGAACCCCGGCATGAGTCCGGGTATGAATGCCGCCGGCATGAACAACATGATGGGCAACGGAATGGGCATGGGTATGCCGATGATGGGCTTCCAGCAGCCCGCGCACTTCAACCCGGCCTTCTTCGGCGGCAACCAGCAGTCCGAGTGGCAAAACCCCCACGGTGCTAAGCGACCACGCGAGAACTAGTGGCCTTACGGTCGACACGTCCGTGTACTCACAGCATTCAAATTGGACGCAATTCTCATTGCGAACCACCGGGCCTCGTCCATGCAGATGCAGAACAGCCATCAAGCAGGTAGGAGGGTTGGTAGCATGGCAGGCTGGCTTTTTGATATGAGATTAAGTGACCCTTACCACTATTATGCATTAAGGGCGATAAAGTGGCAAGAGGAAGAGAAGGGCAGTAGGAGGAGCCAGGTTAACATGATGATACTTGGCAATATCAGGCAGAAGGAGAAAAAGGATAGCATGCATAGCTCGTCACACCTCACCTTCGGATCAGATCAGAGAACAGAAGAGAATAGGAAGATTCTTGATGCAACTCAATAATTGCTTTTCACTGTTGTGCTCGTGGAGTGGATGATAACCGTAGCATGTGATATGCCGTGATATTTGCTTTTTGAAGGCTGTCTATCTATGTAAGTCTAGAGCAACACTTTCGACCACCTCTCTAGGCCTTCTTTTTGGAGACCGGGGCAGCAACCTGGCGATCCGGACCGAACAGCCCGACGAGGTAGAAGGTTCTGGTTAGGCAGAGGAAGGTCTTTAATAATCGTTAGTTCTACAACATAAATCATACCTACATCGTGGTATATACCGAAATAGATCCAGCTTAGAGAAAGATAAGACCGGGAAAAAGGAGACTCGCAGCAGACCGGTGAAACTGAGGGGTACGATACGGGAGAGTGAGGGACATTAACAACTTACCGTGAACCCGACATTACCCCACGTCACGGCGTTCCACGAGCCCACGTCGAGGGCCCGGTCGGGGCCCAACAGGTAGCACGTCACGCCGACGTGGCTTATATCCGCGATCCTGTGGGTTTGGGTGTGTTAGTTGGGGCGTGTGAGTATGAGATACGTGGGACATGGCGTGAGAAGTAGACAAGTGAGAATATGAGTAGTGGCAATAGACAAGTAGTGTTTCGGCTTCTTCTCTACTTGAAACGTGAAGGGCTTCAACTTGTTCGCGGCCGCGTAAGGGATACAGATGGGGATTAGGTAATTGGTAGCAATTGGTAATCAGTAGACACGCGAAGAAGGCGAGGCGAGACGAACCATAGCGCGATGAGATAGTTCCGGACCACCTTGAGCTCGGTCGTGGTGTACAGCACCGCGACCCCGAGCAGGAAGAGCAGCCCGTAGCAGTTTCCGAGCTGCAGGGCTACGAGGCGGGCGTTGTCGTCGTAGGAGCTAGAGAGGATGTCTGAGGGCGTGTCGAGTTGCGAGGCGATGAACCAGGAGGGGTTGATGAAGGGGCCTAGAAAGCCGCCGATACTGATGTGACTTTAGTTAAGGATTTCGAGTTGATAATAATGACTTAAGTATATTGGCTTACAGCGAGATGGGCTCTACGATAGTAAAGATGGTACGCGGGAATGCAGGGAGTTGAGATGCCATGACTATACTCAGCTCTTTCACACTTCTATCAATCTCGCTACTTCTAGTATCGAGTATAAGTAAAAAGGGGTAAATCGTAATCTCTACAACGAGTTGATATGATGCTATCTGATGCACCACAACCAAATTGTTAGGATCTAGACCCCAATTGGAGTTGACAGCCTCGTCCTGTTGATAGGGGTATTTTCAAAAATTTCTTTAATTAATATTTCTCACGTCAGGTCAGGAAGCTGTAGCAGTGAGGCTCAGGAGACCCGAGACGGTAGGCTATGATGAGTAAGTTGAAACCCGTCAGAATAGGGGAATGTCGAACGGCAAATAAGTGGCGGCACCATCCCGATTGGGCCCTGGGCATACATACATATGTACCTAGGACGTGAGGAAGGATCAAATGGTACCTGAATAACGAAAAGAAACAGGCACGGCAGGAACACTAATACATCAGACCGTTCCATCCTAATGGAACGTAGAGGGACGTAATAATATGCAATGGCAGATTTAAGGAAATGCTTGGCATTTTGCCAGCCGAGTGCAAGGAAGGACTGGATGATTAATTGAATTCCACACTTTGTGCACCGCACCTGATGATCCCTCACAGCACCAAGTACATACCTAAAAGCGTTATCTTTAGTGTAACCAGACATCTCTCCTCTTTTTTTCTTCTCTTCCACTCTTTTTTCAATAAAACAATTCTCGACTTTTGTTTTACTTGCAGGCCGACACCCCAGTTCCCAGTTCCCGGCACCCCGAATGATATGTGCCTATCAACCTAGCAATAACCTAATCCATCCTGTCCATCTTGATTTGTTACAGTGCTCTATCTCCATGTTCGGTACCTAGGTCCAGCTGGTCCAGTAGGTTCAATAGGTTTGTAGGTATACATGTAAGTACATGTACCTATCTATCCAAGGTACGCTTGACAATTCATGGATGTCGTAGGTAAGGTAAGGGGAGAAAGAAGAAGAGAAAACAAGAACAAGAGATATGGCTCTTTCACGTGAAGCACATTACGACTGCAAACGCGGCCAACCCGCACTAATACCTTTTCTTACCGTTCCCAGCACCCGCATAGTACGATACAGGAAGAACCTTCAGTCTATCATTTTCTCGTCCTATTTTTTCTTTTCTTTTCTTCTTCTGATTCCTGTCTCTATTCTTGCTTTTTCCCTCTTTTGAAAACAAACAAAGTGAGGGGACAAAAGACGTCCGAGGATATCCAAAGATCTGATGGTTTATCGGCGCTGATTGCCTATCTCAGTAGATTGAACCTACTGCAGACTATTTTTCTCTTCTACTCACTCTACTTTTGGCGCGCCATTATTTATTTATTTAAAAATAAATCTTCGCCTGCCATTCTCTACTTACAGGACAGTATCGTACTGGGTTGAATTCTATTCTATTCTTGTGACATATCTCTTCTATCCCCTACAGTAGTGTCCTCGCTATTTTCTTTTCTCCCTCATTCCCTCTATTCCCGACTCGTCGGAACTTTTGCCCCTATCGCCATCCCGCGTTTGTTGCCTCTCCCCGTCCTTCCCCTCGGTTTCCAACAAAGAGTCCGTCCGGGCCCTTTTCCACTCCCAATGCCCTTCTCCTGCCCGTCCCCATCGACCCACGATGGCCACCATAGAGCCACGACTAATTCATCTGCTGAACGAATCGACTGCAACGCCACGGCCGCACCGTGCTGAGCTTCCCCCCATCAAGGTCCTCCCTCTTCCTAAGTCTTCTGGTGGCCGTTTGCACCCCATCGAACCCGATGCTAGCCACAGATCCGAGTCGTCGGAGACGAGCGTAGGTCAATTGGCCTCGCAGTCTATGCCTTCTTTGTATTCCATGGTAGAAGAGGGTTCAACCTCAAATCCCTCGTTGAGGAGCGATATCAACTACCCATCGGACCGAGCATTACTAAGCCACATCTCGTCCCAGGACTTGCGCATGATATTGGACGATACACCAGACAATGCCGAAGATATCGGAAAGAAGAGACGGCCAGTGAAGGAAGACTTTGTGCAGCTGCCTCAGCCGCTCAAGAAACAGAAAGCATCGACTCAACAGCATATGTTCCCTCCAATCATAGTGGGGTTAGTCGAGCCGCCATCGGATGCTTCTCTGTTTCCACCAATCTCCTCGGCATCTTTTGACCACCGCCCGCATTCCGAGCCTCCGCAAGCCCTGAGCATCACCAAGCCGCCCGAGGTAGTGGATTCGCCTGAAGAACAGGCTAATCCGAGTCCTCCGCCCGAACTCGAGCGAACGCCTACAGGGAAAGTCAAGAGAAGAGCGGCGAAGCCTAGACGCAAGTGGTCCGAAGAGGAGACCAATCATCTGCTACTCGGTGTGAGCAAACATGGCGTAGGAAGATGGACCGATATCTTGGAGGATCCAGAGTACAGGTTTAACGAAAGGACGGCCGGAGACTTGAAGGACAGATTTCGGACTTGTTGTCCTGAAGAACTCCGTGCTAGTCCGGTGATCAAGGGTGATGTGGCTAAAGAAAAACAACCGGTCGCAAATACTAAGGGAAAAGCGAAGAAGGGTCTCATGTCCGAAAACATTTTAAATGAGACCGAAGAAGAGGTGGAAGCTGAGCAGGCCCAGTCGGTCCAGAATGATTCTGATCCTACACCGGCGAGGCAACGCAAGAGCCGAGCCCACCGCAAGAAGATGGAGGACTTGGTTGAATTAGGTATTAAAGGGCCATTCAAAAAATCTCATCGAAGGGAACGACGACCGTTCTCGGAGCAGGATGATAGGGAGATCTTGGAGGGTTTCGAGCTCTACGGTCCGCAGTGGACCAAGATCCAGAGAGATCCGAGATTCAATCTATCTACCAGGCAACCAACAGATTTGAGAGATAGGTTGCGGAATAAATATCCCGAGAGGTTCGCAGGCTCAGAAAAGACGGCGATGCAAGTCAGGGAGCCCGGGCGGAGCACAGGGCTACTAGAGCCTTCTGTCAACATGACCATTGAAAACTCGCTGCACCCCTCCAGGTCTGCGTTAATGGAGCCACAACTCAACCGGACCAGCTCGAAGGAAGATATGCCCAAGTGGCCACTGCCTTCTAGCCTCATCGAACCTGGTGAGCCCTCCCAGCAGCCGCATCCAAGCATGTATTGGAACGAAGGCTCTGGATCGGGATACCCGCCGGGCGCTATCGGAGAGATGGACATATCACGCCTTCTCCTTGACGATACGCAGGCCGGCAATGAGCACTCCTCCGAGAGACGTGGTCTAGGATAAGATCGGGACCCTAGTTTAGGGAAGTTCATTTCCATTGGTATCAAGAATATGTCCTAGCTACATGTCTTTTTCGGGCGGGATACTTTCAAGTGAGGTTACAGCCACCACAAATACAATTCATACGATGGTCACTACACTACGATTGAGGTAGGCTACACGAGGACCAGGATGCGAGGGATGAAACCTGAAACTAGTTGCCGCATCTGCCACCACGACTTCGGCCTAACATGCGTCGAGGGCGTGCAAGGCGCTGGGACCTATCTGATTTTACTTTACATTGTGCTAAGCATGGAGTTACTGTCATTACCGCATGGGCATGCGTATCTAGGTCGGGCACGGGTTGTTTTACGGGCTTCAGGTACGGTTCGGTCAGGCTGGGTTCGGATGGGACGAGGGTGCCGGCGACGGGTACAATGCGCACAACGGGCTCAACGGAAGGAAAGAAAAGAAAAGAAAAGTGTTATGTACTTAGGCACCTACATAAAAGCGATGCTGGCTCGGTATGGCGAGTGGCTATGAATTTGATATCAATTTCGCTTTGCATATGAGTCTTCTTTTAAGTTATTATATGCACATATCCATTATATCTCGTAAGAGAATGTTTTGTGAGCGATTGCCAAGACTTGTTCGTGCACGGACTACGCTACTGATTAGATATCCGCTAGGGCATTAGCGCTAGGGCACAAACCCACGTATTTTCGCTTCCGCCCAAAATTCCAATCTTTTGACAAGGCTCACCTCAACTTTTCCAGTCGAAGGAAAAAAGCCTCCACAACAACCACAAACCAACATCTGCCACTTGACGATACTCTCAATTCACCCATCGTTGAACAGCAGACAACATGGCTCGAGGACCGTGAGTATTCTATTTTTATTTTCATGATGTCGTTTATTTAATTCGCACTCAATTCCATCATTTAAACTACTCTTGGATTGATGGTTTTCGCGATGCGCATCCCACCCAACTTGATTAATCCAAATTTCACGATGCAAATACTAACACTCCCGTCTACAGTAAGAAGCATCAGAAGCGCCTGAGCGCCCCCTCCCACTGGCTTCTCGACAAGCTCTCGGGTACCTACGCCCCGAAGCCGTCGGCGGGTCCGCACAAGCAGCGCGACTGCATGCCTCTCATCATCTTCATCCGCAACCGTCTGAAGTACGCGCTGAACTACCGCGAGACCAAGTCGATCCTGATGCAGCGCCTGATCAAGGTGGACGGCAAGGTGCGCACCGACATGACGTACCCGGCGGGCTTCATGGACGTCATCACCATCGACAAGACGGGCGAGAACTTCCGCCTCATCTACGACACCAAGGGCCGCTACACCATCCACCGCATCCAGACCGAGGAGGCCGAGTACAAGCTCGGCAAGGTCAAGCGAGTCCAGCTCGGCAAGGGCGGAATCCCATTCTTGGTCACGCACGATGCACGAACGTGAGTTCCGTCAGACATCATTCAGCCGTTGGATCAAGCTTTGGTCGAACCACTCTGCCACTGCGGATGTCACTGTCTTGTATCATGAGTATTCTATGAGTATCTGAGCATCTCATGAGTGAGTATCTGAATATCTCGTGAGATCTATGAGTATCTCATTGGAATTCCACGAGTATTGAGTATTCCATGAATATTTCATGAGAATTCCATGATGAGTTCATGCTTCATGACTATTCCATGACTGGCTCATGATATAAATAGTGGCATCCCCATTTGGTGCTGTGCCGAAATTAGAGCTTCGAATCCACGGCTGTATGTTCCCTTCTCTCTTCAAATACTAACAGTCTATAGCATCCGCTACCCTGATCCTTCCATCAAGGTCAACGACACCGTCAAGATTGACCTCGCCTCGGGCAAGGTCACCGACTACATCCGATTCGACACCGGTGCCATCGCCATGGCCACCGGTGGTCGTAACATGGGTCGTGTCGGTGTCATCACCCACCGTGAGCGTCACGACGGAGGTTTCAACATCGTCCACATCAAGGATGCCATCGACAACACCTTCGCCACCCGCGAGAACAACGTCTTCGTCATCGGAGCCGAGAAGCCCTGGATCTCCCTGCCCAAGGGCAAGGGTGTCAAGCTCACCATCGCCGAGGAGCGTGACCGCCGCCGTGCCCACACTCTCGCTGGTCACTAAAGGTCTAGTCTTTTCGGTTGACAGGTAAAAACAAAAAGGGTTTCCGGCAGGAAGGGGTTGATTTTCACAACGCATTGGTACTGGAGTCTGGCATATCCGATGATTCGCTTCTTACCGGGAGAGTAAGACACTTCGTGACGTTAGGTCGATGATGAATGAGAATTAATTGACCACTATTCTGCCCCCCTGTGCTATGATTTTGTTTTTGGTCCATGGGACTGCTAATTGATGAAGATAATATGTGACTTTACAATGATTTTATTTGTTTCCCATTCTAGACTTCGGCTTTGCTACGTTCCTTTATGTGGTAGGTATTGGTACTTGTTGCCCCGTTAGAGGCAGACGAAGCTACAGCCGGGGTACTTATGTTAGATGGCTTCTAAACATCGTTCTTCGCGCTGTCGACGCCATCTCCTATCCTGACCCCATATTCTAGAGCAACGATAGGCTTGGGTCGATAAGGGTTATTTGGAAGCTGTGTAACTACATCACGTGGCGTTGCATATTTCAATTCAGTGAGGCTGAGCCTAACCCCCTCATCAAGCTTGGTCATTAGGCATCTTCTTTCACTCTCGTACGAAATAGATTCCATTTCGAGTAAATGCAACAATGCCTCGTTGCAAGTATTGTGCTGGCCTGTCGATTAAACTCCTAGTGAATCTTGCTAAGGAGGAGTATGTACGGCCATGGGACTTCCCGACACGAGGCTTTTATCAACACCACCAGTCTTTCCAAGATCTCGAACAAGCTGCAGAACGGCATGGCTGTGACTTCTGTCGGTTGATCTTGGATTGTTTCAAAGGGTGTCCTTATGATCCTCGTTATCCAAATTACTGGCCGAAGGAGTGGCTTGGTTCGAAGTGCGACATCAACAATTCAATATATACTGCAGCTAAAAAGCTCCCGAACTCAAATATAAAGATTTGCATCAACAGATCTTACGGTCACAATGTTCCTCTTAAGAAAGCTCCTGTTTTGGATACACTACATGTTCTAGTGGGACAAGTAGACGAAAGAATAAATTTTCGTTTATTCCTCAGTGGTCCCAGAGGTACGTGTTTCTAGTAGGCATTATATGTCTTTTCTAGAATAGAGACAGCTAATTGACGAGGCACGTGTCTGTTTCAGACAAAAATTCCCAGATAGACGAATTCCGCATCGGACAACTTGAGCTCGATCCCAACCTCAGATCTAAGGCCAACTTTGATATCGCCCGGAAATGGTTATGGGCATGCAAGCATCAACATACAGATTGTCTTTCTGGAAGGGCTTCCAACCTTCCCACTCGAGTGATAGATGTCGGTGTTGATGTTCAGTTCCGAGACGTTCATATCCTTTGCTCTCCGCCAGGGTTGGAAGGGCAGTACGCTACACTTAGCCACTGCTGGGGCGGCACAATTTCCCCTTTGCTTACGGAGAATACACTCGCGTCATTTCAAGAGAGTCTTCCTTATACGACACTGCCTGCCAATTTCCAAGATGCCATAACTATAACACGGGAATTGGGGATTCGGTATCTCTGGATTGACTCCTTATGTATCAAACAAGACTCGAAAGAAGACTGGGAGAAGGAGTCCAAAAATATGGCCGCTGTCTATCGTGACTCAACGCTGACTATATCAGCTCTGGCCTCGAGGGGAAGCACACATGGTATTCTCACAACAGAATCGCCCAAGTCATCACCCACACCTGCAACTTTAAAGCTTCTACCAGATAGCCCCGAATCAGGAGAATTGGTAGTGCAATGGCGAGATAATGACGATGAATATGATGCGAATCAATACGATATTGTATATGCATGTCCTTTAGTAGGAAGGGCGTGGGCACTTCAAGAGTATGTCTTATCTCCAAGGCAATTATTTTATGGAAAAGACGCAATTTATTGGAAGTGTCCCCAGGGATTTGAGGGTGCAAATGGCTTGCCTTCTGGATTTGAGTTTCCAGGGGGACGTTCTAAGGAAATTTCGTCTATTCTCCTTTCCGAAGTAGTTCGGCAGGGGAGCATCCCCCAAGCCAACAAAAAGGATGCCATTCTCGAAGAGTACTATGATATGGTACAGACTTACTCTAGCAAGGCATTGTCCGTTGAGTCCGACAAGCTTCCAGCGTTCTCCGGCATCGCGCAGCGTCTACATCCTGCACTTGAGGGTCATTATCTCGCTGGGATCTGGAGCTGCGATATACATCGTGGTTTGTTGTGGCGTGGGGTTCTTTCAACAGCTAAACGCGTACGGCTGTATCGAGCGCCGTCGTGGTCATGGGCTGTGACGGATAGCCCAGTATACTTCCCTATCTTCTCTGGGAAGAATTCTCCCCTGGATGCCCAGTTACTCAATTTCACCATCGTGCCGAAGGATAAGACTAACCCTTACGGGGAGATCTTGTCTGGTTCTCTGACACTGAAAGGGCTTACGATACCCCTTGTACGTAGTACGCAGTCGCCAGAAGAATCTGAGGATAAAGACTTCAGCTACATTTCTTTTGATGAGATCGGCATCGACATCCAAGCAAGAATTCCGCGGTTCAAAGGTATATATGGTATATATAAAAGGTACTTTCACAGGGCACTCTCAGTTGTCGAGGGAGGCTCCAGTGAAAATATTTCAGCACTTTTAGCGGAGAAGGGGTCGTTCTGGAAGAATGGGAGTCCTACCTATCGGGAACGTTGTTTAGCACTTCTTATTCACTTAGGCGACTACGAGGGACATTGCTTAGTTCTGCAAAAGGTGCATGGGCGAGGGCCTAATACATATGAAAGAGTCGGTTACATGAGGCTAACCAGACGTAGGTATGCATGGTACAGAAGATGGACGAGCAAAACTCTGACTCTAGTATAGACTGTACAGTTAGGGGTCCCAGAAATGAAAATAATCTCAAGGCAACATGGGGTGTTGGGTATCCAGTCAAGCCAATTCAAATAAGGAATTGTCCCCTCCTACTTGGTTGAGTACGTCACCCAAATGACCATCACTCTACACCTTTATCAATCCATTGTTAGTGACCGGATTAGATATTCTTAGTTACTACACTTTACCCACATCCACTTAAAAGTACTCTATTCATTGAGTATTATATCTGAACGATAAGGGCCATGCTAACTTTTGGAATTGATAGATTTCATGTTGAATTCGACTATGTATAAGATAGCAATGTGGTAGTACAAGCGATCCCATTTTCTCCGAGAGAAGTCCCTTACTCATCCCATCGTCTTATGGACTTCACGTCTTGAGGTATGACAGCTTGAGAAATACCGGTAAGCTGTAGTCTATACTTATATGAATCACTTGGAGCGCGGACTCGACTCCGAATCTACCGGCCCGCATTTCCATATGCAACCAGGCATCATACTCCTCTCAAGACACTCGGAAACAAGTCCACGTTAACATCGTATCGCACCCCTCTTAGATCAGCACTGCCCTACGACTTGACAGCGTCCTTGACCTCGGCGACCTTGGCCTCGGCGGCCTCGGGCAGGTTCTTCTGGGAGGCGCGGTAGGTGAGGATGCGACCGACCTGGGTGATGCCGACGCAGCCGAGGAAGAAGTTGACGGCGGCGAGGAGGTAGTTCTTGGGGGTGATGACGAAGCACCAGCGGGTCCAGATGAGGCCGGTGGCGGTCAGGGCGCCGTTCTGGGTCAGGGACAGCTTCTCGGCGGGGCGCGCGAAGTCGGAGATGCCGGCGATGACGAGCGCCCACTTCATCACGGGGGCCCTGCGCGATGCGAACGGTGTTAGCGGATGCGCCTGATATTTGTATCGGTGGGAGAGATGGGTGTGTAATCTGTTGGGAAGAAACTCAAGAGGTTAGCTTACCAGAAATGCACCGTCTTCAGACCGACCGGGCTGTTCCACATGCGCTGGAACCAGGTCTGGGAGGCGGCGGCTTCTCCGGTGGATGTGGTGCTTGCGAAGCGCCGGCCGGTGTGTCGAGGAAAGTTGGTGCGGAAGGCCCGCGATGCCGACTGTTGAAACATGGGCCGGGCGGCGCGGAACATGGTAGTAGTGACGGGCATTTTTCGTATCTCCCAGGGATCGGTCGACTCGGGGTATAGGTAGGAATGAAAACTTGAGAAAGTCCAATTTAGTCCTTTGGCTTTCTCTTCCCTTGATCTTGCTGTGGATGAGTGAGAAGATGTTAAAGTTAGAATTAGAATAGAATAAAGACAAGCCCGATATTGGGGACGAAAATGATAAATTTAGTTGGGGCTCCGGTGATAAGATAGTGGGTATGTCATCCCTGTTGGGAATCATTCAGTGCATAAGTCCTGCATAATTATATATCGGAGGGATGTTTTATGTTTTATGCAAAGCCGACGTCAATCAATCAGATCCGTTCGAATTCTAAGCTCCAAGCTCGAGATCAATTTGAACAAACAGTCACTAAAGCAAGCTCAATCTCTCCAAACCACCCACGTCAATCCGTCATCTTCGACCGCAGAGTGCCAATTGCGAAGATGTCGGCCAAATACGCTTTCGGCAAGGCCCTCAAGGAGGTTCGCTTCCTATTCTGCCACACCGGAGAGGGTAGCGCTGCTACAAGGTGAGCGCAATAATTCCAACCGACTATTCCTACGATGCACACATACAAGAATACAAGAGCTGACGATTTCTGTTTGAATTGCAGAACATTCCTGACGAGAGCGTACCCTACGATGAAGAAGAACAACCCATTCACCCCCATCATGCTGCGCGAAGCATCCGGCACCCTGCCCAAGGTCTATGCGAGATACGGTCCGTTTCCTGCAAAAAGAGGTTTCATGATGGATATATATGCTAACTTGCTGCTACAGATTTTGGAAAGGAGACGAGCAAGTCATTAGAAGGTATAGATAGACGAGACATCCCGGACTGGAACGATGTATCAGAGCTAACATGTGGAAACAGGCCTGACGGACAAGCAAATTGAGGAGGCTGTCACACAATTGGTGAAGAGCGACACAGTATGATACCTAGGACCGGAACCGGGAAATTGGCAGTGAGAAGAGCTGCTATGTTATTATAATGAAAACAGACCTTGTGAATATACTTGCACCAATTGTGTTACCATCACCGCCCACAGTCCATCGCATCACTCGACACTTGCTAAGCTATGGTACCACACTATTGGACTAAACAGGGGTTACTTTCTGCTATAGGGCTATCGAGTCGAATGCTAAACATTATCTTCGGGCAGATTATACGAGTACACCACCTGAGCCGCATCTTACAGCGGTTAGGCTACCGAAGGTGTCCCTCGAGGATATTATAAATGAATCAGAATGTAGAGGATGACCCGCTAACTTTGGCCGGTGAGATACTACATTACTGTCCTTATGGGTGAGCCAGTCTAAAGTAAGTAAACCTCATTAAGTGGTAGTTAGTATATATCAGCTTGGTGGTTTGATATTGAACTTGCCGAGCTTCGATATTCACCGTCCGAGTCTCCATAATCTATTACCAGTCATTACAACTTAAGTCTCTTATATCGAGTGGCATTCAATCAAACACATGCCTCCAGGCGTCATTATTCCATAATTGGCGTATTATTGTAGCCACCAAGTCAGTCTACCTACCACTCGGTATGTTCAAATATAAACTCTAATACCTACGCCGTTTTCTATCCTCTCTTGACATGATATATTTAGTAACTAATACCATTCCCCGATCTTCCTATTTCATCAGCACGACTCTGATGAACGCCACTTGCGCATTCGTGTTAGACTAGGATTCAGCAGATGAAGCTTAATTAGGTACTTCAGCGATAGAGCCTGAAGAATGCTTCAAATAGGTTAGGTCATCACGTTCACTTCCATTATAGTCATTGATCACTTTTAAAAGAATGAGGAGATATAGTTAAGGATATCAATTCATGAGTAAACCTAACTCACTACGTAAAAGGGGGAAACTACTGGGTATCACGAATGAAAACCCCTGACTGCCAAACCTTTTGTCCTGCTGCAACTATCCTCGAAGAATCATTATCCATAATCCGCCTTCACCAACCGGTAGAAAGACTCGACGAGTCTGGGGGTCGTGAGAGAACCGCCATTCGTGTACTCATGACGAATGCTTGGAGGAAAAAACCACTAGGGGCCACGTCTCGTAAAAAAGAGAATACGAGAAACTCAACGTGCAGAATCGAAAACCTGATAGCAAAACCGGAACGTCAGGATGTATGCCTTAGTACATCCTCGAGATGAAAGTGTTTTTGTGACGAGAATATGCAACTCATGAGCTGCGGACATGGCATACCATGTGTGTGCAATTACGCCTTCTTCTGGCCACCAGCAGGCTTGTTGTCGCCCTTCTGATCGCCTCCCTTCTGGCTGTCGTCCTTCTTCTTCTCGTCACCGGAAGACTTGTTACCACCCTTCTGGTTGTCGCAGCTCTTCTTGGCCATCTCAGCGTAAGACAAGCTTCCCGACTGGCCGTCATACTTCTTCACCGGCGACGGCAGACTCGCCGGAAGCGTTCCCGATGGTCCCGCGGTTGAAGTTGACCTAGGCGCGTCGATGTTTGTCGCAATCAAGAACGGCGCATCGTACTTTGTCAGAATAGGCATGGTCGAGTAGAACGGCGAATCCCTAGGGTACGGCGAGTAGTGGGTGGGCGGCGTGTAATGATACTCAGACTCGCCGCCAGATCCCTCCGCTTGCTTCTGAGAAGAGGCAGCCTGCGACGCCGCGGCCTTGTCATTCCGGTTCCTCAATCGCTCTTGGCGACCCCTAGCCGGACGCGGCGCGCGGCCCTTTCCTCTCTTGGCAGGGAACCCGCCCGTGTGCTTGTTGTCCTCGGCATCAGAAGCCTGGGCAGAACTGGGGGCAGCCGACACGTTCCTGAGGCTGCTACCGCCCGCAACAGGTGGAAGAGGTAGTGTAGCCGATTGCGGCGTGCTGCTGCGGGATGTAGCAGGAGCCGAGTCGTTAGCGGCACTCTGCGTGTCACCGCGGCCTTGAGACGAGCTTCCAGCACGCTGCGAGTCATTGGTCGGCTCTACATATGCTGGGAAGGGCATGGGCATAGTAGACACGGGCTGCGACGTGCGTGAAGGATCGGCCTTGGTCGAGTGGGACGAGCGCGGCACTGTCTGCATCTCCTTCTTGACCTTGTTGATGGCGGCCACAAGGTTCTGTGTTCGCTCAGACGATGTAGGAACCTCAGATGATGTAGGAACCTCAGAAGATGTAGGGGCCTCAGGCTCTCGAAGTGCCATCTGCTCCGAAGGACGGTGCTCTTCACCGAGGAAAGGAAGATGGTGTCCGCGAATCACACCGTGCTGTCCTTGAACACGAACCTGGCTTTCCATCTGGTCGACTTCTCCTGACTTCTCTTTCTCGACATCATTCATATCCGACGACGAGCGCGGAGGCGGGTTGTTCGCGAGCCACTCACTAATCGTGGGCTGCGGGCGGGACGCCTCGCGTCGGGCTCTGCATAGAGCAGCAAGTTCGTCCAGGGACATTTGCTCCGGGCTGCGCTTCTTGAGCTCCTCGCTGCTGATAGTCGACCCGTCCGAAGAGCTGCGCTTCTCCTTGGCATCCGCTGCCAGCTCTTCGAGCTTCTGCTGCTCGGGGCTCTTGCGCGTCACCTCCTTGAGTCGAGCGTTCAGCTCCTCCGCGTGCTGGCGGGACCAAGTTTGGATGACTTCGTCCGCGCCGCCACCAACATGCGAGACCGTGTTGGACGGAGCTCGAGAGCCGCTGGCTCGCTGGCCGATAGGCGTGTGTGTTCCTGAGGGCTGCTGCTGGTTGTCCCAATGGCTAGCATGGGCCGGGCGAACCGGGAGCGAGATGGAGTACTGCTGTACTGTAGCGCTGAACGAAGAGTCAGGCTGCTGATATGCGACAGCTGGCAGGTATTCCAGAGAATCAGAACTTTCCTGAGACTCGTCGGCATCCTTGGTTTCACCCTCATCGGTATGGAACTCGGTAGAGCCTCCCGACGAACTGTCAGACGTGTTAGAGGCAGGCTTTCGTCGAATTACAGTGCCGTAGCCTTCCTTGTCGGAGCCGTCCTTGTCTGAGTCGGCCTTATCTGAGCTACTCTGAACTGCGTCCTCCTTGACTGAGTCCTCCTTGACTGAGTCCTCCTTGACTGAGTCCTCCTTGGCTGAGTCCTCCTTGGCTGAGCCTTTGTCTTCACTCTGCACAACGCTCTGCTCAGCGATCTGCTCAGTGATCTGCTCAATTTTCTGCTCAGTTTTCTGCTCAGGGATATTACTTGGGTCCGAGGTGGATCCATCGAGCTGAGGCAAGCGCCATGCCGGAGGCTTGTTGTCTCCGGTCATCGCCTGGCGTCGAATCACCATGCCCACGCGAATGCCCCGACGCTTCGTTGGGTCTGGCGTGTCCTCCGGTGTGGACATCAGATACGGCTCCGAGGGAGATCTGGTGCAAATATCCTCACGAGTCAGCGTCGGTGTTCTAGCAGGTGCAGGCTCGATAGCCGCCTGCAAACGCCTCTGTTGACGGCTGCTCCACCAGGAGAGGAATTCCCGATACTCCGCGACCGCAGGCGCGATAGTATCACGATGGGGAAGTGCCTGTGGAGGCTGCTGAGGCGAAGGTAGGCCGTCGAAGTGTCCAAATGGCCCCTGGGGTCCTGCTCCCAGCTCCGACATAGGCATTTGCATACGCATAGACTCTGGTATGTGTACATTCTCAAGCATGCGCATAGGTTCATGCATACGCATAGGCTGAGGCATATGCATAGGTTCAGGAACACGCATAGGTTCAGGAGCACGCCTAGGCTCGGGCGCTCGCATATGCTCAGGGATACCAAATTGGTCAGGCATGCACATACGTTCAGACATGTGCATAGGTTCAGCCATAGGCATAGGCCCAGCCATATGGATCGGTTCATGCATACGTGTAGGCTGAGGCATATGCATGGGTTCAGGCATTCGCATATGCTCAGACACTCGCATACGCTCAGGGATACCCATCTGCTCAGGCATTTGCATCTGGGAGCTCGTCAACATTGTGGGACGGCGACCCATTGGTGCACGATAAGACATCTCAGATACCGACTGATCCATCAGAAAGCTCTGCGGCGACTGCAGAGGTCTCGAGCGTTCCATCACAAAGTTCTCAGCCATAGGGAGATTCTGGGGCATCGGGCGGTTCTGAGGCATCTGCATGGTCTCGGGAGGACCACGAGGCATCAGGGCTCCATGGGTATACGCAGAACCGGAAGGTTGATAGCCAGAAAATTGATGACCAGAAGGCTGATAACCAGATAGCTGAGAATCAGGGACCTGAGCACCAGGGATCTGAGCACCAGGGACCTGAGCACCAGGGGTATGGAAACTAGGCTCCTGAGGACTAAAGTAGGGATCAGACCATTGAGCATCAGGGTGTTGAGCACCATGAGACTGGGGACCGGGGCGTTGAGTGTGCTCCCATTCAGGGAAGCTCTGAGCAAACCTCGGCGGCGAAGGCAGGTCAGGCCCTCCCTGGCGCTTAGGAGAGGGTATGATATAGTTGGGCTCATCCCTCTTCATCGCTTCACCATAAGCGTCATAATTATGCATGCGGAACTTATAAACCGGGATCGGCTTGAAGTACTGCGAACCAACCCGGAAGCCGACACGAAGAGGCCTGCATAAGATTTGCGGGACCACCGCTCGGTGCCTGTTTTGAACGGCAGCAAGGGCCGAGCTTGAATCTCGGAATCTGGAAAGAAAGGCTAGTTAGCGGACAGTCACATGAAAGGGGAAGCAGGAGGGGAATAACTCACCGCATGAAGAGGCCAAATCCCTTGACATGCTTCACCATGTCCTCGACAATACCGAACTGACTGAAGTCTTGGGCAATCTTGTTCATGACTTTCGTGGTCAACAACCTCAGAGGATTTCCGTGGAACCCATCGACGAAGATGGTGCGGTCGCAAGGTGCGCATCGCTTACAAGAACACGCAAGATACTTCTGGTTCTTGGCCTGGTTCCTGTACTTCTGAAGATTGACGCAGTCTTTCTGGAGAGGCATGTACAGTTCCTCCTGAAGAGTCGGGGGGTGCTGCTCAACCTTTGGAACCTCTCCGCCGGTCTGGAAAGGCAGACCAGTCGGCAAACCAGCCTCTCGCGCTTCAGCCTCTCGTGCTTGCATCTCGGCCACAAACGCCTCGCGGTGCTCCGTCTGGCCCCAGTCACTGCGTGGAAGAAGGGAAGTATTCACGGCGACTTTAGGGGGAGACTCGAGAGGAGAGTCGCAGTAGAGAGACGGTTCGTAAACCTGGCGAGGAGGAGGAACATTCGCGCCGCCGAAGCTGGCTAGGTTGCCTGCAGTCAGCGCGTTGCTCGTGTTGGCCATGTTGCTACCCTGGCGCTGCTCGTCATCACCGTTGTTCTGGGCGCTCATGCCACTCGGGTTGTGAGTGTCACGGAGGGCAGCAGATTGAGCCACGCCTTTCTTGTGGCGTTTTTGAGCTTGCCAGTTGTTACCAGGAGGCATGTTGTCATAACTTCCATGGGCCACGTTGTTGTAACCACCACGAGTCATGTTGTCATGACCTCCTTGAACGTTGTTGGAACCTCCTCGAACGGTGCCGCTGAAGCCACCACGAGTCGCGTTGTCATGACCGCCTCGAACGTTGTTGGAACCTCCTCGAAAGGTCTCGTTGAAACCACCACGAGTCGAGTTGCCATAACTTCCACGAGCCATGTTGTTGGGGCCTCCACGAACGGTGTCGTTAGAGTCTCCACGAGGCACACTGTCAAAGCCTCCACGAGCCACGTTGTTGTAACCACCACGAGTCGCGGTGTCATGACCTCCTCGGCCCGTGATGAAGCCTCCACGGGCCACGTTTTGGTAACCTCCGCGACCCATGTTGTTCATGCCTCGAATCACGTTGTTATAACCTCCTCTAGCATTGAGGTTTTTGAGGAACTGGGCTTGGTAGCGCCCTTCTTGGTCCTCCAAGGTCGGGATGGGGTAGGTTTTAAGAGAATCCTCGGTCTCTTTCTCCATGTCGTTCTTCTCGAACACAGACTTGGGGCCGTGGATTGTACTGGTGCTCGTAAGGCGCCAATTACCAGTCTGGCTGTTACGTATCTGCTGATCGTCAGGCATGACTTGTTGAGAGGGAGGTTTAGGTAACGCTAGCTGGTCAGTAGCAGCGCTTTGAGTAGGTTGACACTTTGTCGGGAACTGAGTGTGAGAAGTAGGAGATGAAGGAATAATTGAAGCGTTCTTGTTAGAATGTTGAGCAGAGGCTGTCTTTTGGCCAATCTCAGTATTCTTGATAGACGCAGGTACTGAAATAGCAGAATGGACAGATGGTGCTTGTTTCGACTTCGGGACGAACTCTTGGTTATTAAATCGCAACTTAGTAGGTGCTTTTTGAGTTGCAACCGGAGCGATAGAATTCAGACCAGAAGGCTGCACAGGCGGTACGTGTTGGTACTGGGTTTGGTTTGGGAACAGTCGCGGAAGGGGTGGAGGAAATTGGTTAGGATCGTAAAAAGGTCCTGGTAGAGGCAAAGGCTGGACAGAACGGAGACGAAACTCTGGAACCGATGGGGAAACAGACTGTCCGGGTTGCTGCGCGTTTACTGATTTGTTTGCCGCGGTCTTGATCTGATCTACTTGTTTTTTGGCAGTGTTGCTATTCTGCGCGGCGGACTTTTCTCCTGTGTTGGGGAGAACTTGGTTGATGTCGTGATACGCGCCACGGTAAAGCACAAAACCAGTAGAATTACTGATACTGAAGGTAGGAGCACTGCTATAGCGCTTCTTTTCGATGCCTCCAGTGGCAGTGGCACTAGTACTGATTGTAGCAGATGCAGAGCGGGACTGTTGCTTGGGCGAATTAGTATTTTCGACGGTTCGAGGTGTAGCAGATAGGATCACAATGGATTGTTTGGGCATAGTGCTTCTCGGGGGTACTCACCTGCTCGGCATTGTTCGAGGAGCATTTGCTGTCCTTTGAGTTCAGGTTGGGTGCAAACCCTGACGATCCGTTGACAATCACAGTACCGTTCACGACCTTTCCCCCTGTGCGCGGTGCGGATGCGTGGGTAACCTCCTAGGTTTCCTTAGCATCGGTGGCACCGGCCACTGCAGTTGCGAGTCAGCTTCTGTCTTGAATAGGAGGTAACGTGTAGTGGTAAGAAGGCTCACCAGTAGTCTGCGAACCATATCCCTGCGGGACATGTCGAAAGACACGAAACTTGGGGCCAACTGGACCACCTCTCCTTAGTTGCATGTAATTGGTCAAGAGAATCTGACGGAGAGTGTTGTGATACACAGCATCGAGACATCCCAGTTCCGGCAACTGGACGTCATTGAAGACATCCAAGATGTCACGGTGAATTTCCGGGTTGAACGAAAGGAGAATTACTCGCTTCGCCGGGTCCACAAGAGCTTTATTGACAATTTTCTCGATGCCAGGAGCGGCGATGCCTACCAGCTCCTGGTTCTCGCAGACAGTCTCAAGATGCATATGATGCAACAGGTTCCACAAGTTATAGGAACCCATAGTGTAGATGTCTTTGGCATCCCAGTACTCATACAAGTCATCGTATAAGCAAGGTTGCTGGATGTTCTTGACATCTTGATAGAAGTCTCGGCGGTATTGATCTGCCACGTCTTGAATCTTTGCGGCGGGCCACCAGTCCATCTCGCGTTGCATCACGAAATTCTCGATAAACTTAAACGGCTTGGTTCCGTTCTCAGTTGAGAATATGGCCGGGGCAAACTCTGGATTCACCTGCTCGAAGAAAGGCAACGGGGGCTCCACCCCCCAGGTAGGCTCGTCATGCGGACGATCCCAGCCCAAGTGTTGGAAGTTTGGGCCAGAACCGGCACGCTCGATAGCCTCCTCCTTCGTGACGCCAAACCAGTACATATAGTTAGGCGACATTGTGAATGCTAGGAACGATGATCTAAGGACTTGGTTAATTTATCGCAGTCGTCAATAAGAGAAGAGAAGGGGATAAAATACTAGTCGTAGATGGTTTGTAATGAGATGAGTTGGGAAACCGGTGTTTACGGTTGGCGCTGGCAACTACAAGGTCGATGTTATTCGTGCGAACTCATCGGAATAAACACTAAGGAAAAACAGAAAGATGCTGATAGTAGTAGAGGCGTGAAGGAAGGGAGAAAATGTGTCGGATTAATTCACTATTGCTACTAACAGTAACGTTGGCTTTCTTTGATGATGACGCCAGTGAATTGAGGATGATTCCAATAGATACTTGAGAATAACGGCGCGTGAATAATGTGATGATGGCAGTGAAGTGGTAAAGTGGATGGAACGATGAATGTGGCACGGCGATGAAGATAGTAGAGTGGTGAAGGTTGATGGATAAAAAAGGAAGAGTCACGGCGGAAGGATACTCGCCGTCAGTGCCGACAACAATTTTGATTTTGGTAGGTAGTGACGCGAGTAAACTGAGTACAAGCGCGACAAGCTCTCGATGGTAAAGATGTCCAACGTGATGTGATAAATGGCGAAGGAAGAAGGGCGATGAAGGAAGAAGGATGATGACGAAGGAAGAAGAGGTGCTCACCGTTAGTATCAACAGCAAAAGTTGATATTGGTATGTAAGCTCGCGTGTTGAGCGGAACTGCAGTCGACTTTTTGCGAAGAACGATGTGCGCAAAAGAGATTTAGAATACGAAGCAGTGAAGAAAAATTGCCGGTCTGAAATGTTGAGCGGTTGAAGGAAATAAGCGTTGATGGTTGACAGTAGAAAAAGTCAGAGGAAGAGAGTTGGAGAAGTTCTTAAGCTATGAGAGAGACGTAAGGAAAAAAAGGTATCGAGCTGAGGAAGAAAACGTCTGTGTTATATAGTAAAGCGGTGGGCGGCGCGTGGTTGTGTTGTGGGAGTCGCCGGTGGTGACTAAAAAGGAGGTTGCTCAGGGGAACCGTTTTCCACTCCGCGACAACGAATCACATCGTAGGACTAGTCCTTTTTAAGGTCGTGTATACACGTAAGGAAGGCACGCCGTTGCTATAAAAACAATACAATGCCTTGGAAACCAGCCTACTGATTTGATTTATGACAGTCCTTTGCGATTAGTGGCCAACTAAGCTACGCCAAATATTACCTTAGGTATCTTGCCCCTGAATTTCTAGTAGAGGATCAAAGAGCTGCCGGATATCAGGCTACTATAGTCTAGCCGAATCGATACAATGAATGAACACATGCGATTACCTTAGGTATCCTCACGTGTGCCTGCCTACGTACAGGTAGACTGTCCTATTATTAATTAAAGTTGTCACTAGGTAGAGATAGATAGATTTGCATACGGTGTACATGCCCTGCATAGAGTAGAGAGTAGGTAGTATTTAGTGGTATCTTGAGTGAGTAGACCTATAAACACTGGGTGACTAAGATACATCTGTGATTGAATATTGATGGGAAAGGGGCGAAATGAACCACAGAATGGCAAGGAGTTTGTCCATGACTATTGGATGTGATACCTTTTTTAACACCTAACTGCCAAAACACCGAAGGAGAGGGTGTCACTAACTGGCTACGAAGACCATATCAAACCCAGCTGTAGTTGTTACGGCGTGGGCACAGAAGACACACCAGTTATCCATGTACATGACAAGGACGTTTACTCCTTGCCATTCACCTGCTCTAGCATTTTGAGAATCTCCGACTCTTTTTCGCTCGCGACAGCTTTTCCATTATTCCAGTCCACAATCTAGTTCTAAGTTAGCATGCCACGAAGACCGAGCATAGGTAACTGGAAGAGAAAAAGGAGACATACCACAGGTCGCTTGAAGCTCTCCGAATTTGCTCTGAACTTCTTTAGAGCTTCGTTCACCGTGCTGGCACCGTTGATGACGGAGCTGATGTTGCTCTGGCCGACGTATTCCAAGATGGTCTGGAGCTGGTCTGGGGTGGGAGGATCCTCGGTGATGTTCAGTTCGAACTCTTGGCGTGAGCGATTGGGATGGGTTTGGTGAGAGTGATCACTGGCTTGGTCTTCCGTAGCCGTCTCTGTAGCATTGGCAGAGACCTGCTTCAGAAGGGTGGCAGCTCTCGTAGAAGCGGGAGAACCGGCTTTGTGGAAGAGGGTGACGATGTCGAGGGTTTTATGCTGCTCACTTGTTAGCATTTTCCCATTGCGCTTCCAACATGAATGATAATCTTAGTCACAACTTACAAAGCGAAACATGTTGGTTATGTTCAATGGGGGTTTAGGTTATGAGTTGACTTGACTGGGGGTGAGATAGCTACGAAAGAGTGAAAATGCTATGAAGTGGTTTGAATTTTCCGTTTCGGGATAGCTTTGAGTGACGTTGGAAGCTGCGATAATAACTCTCGGCAATCAAGTGACGTCGGTTTTCATCAGCCACATGTACAACGGTACCTACATACATACGTTCAGGAACGAGTGGGTCCATTAAATACCTAACCGGGTTTAAACTAGGGATGTAAATTTTATAATGCGCTTAACGTATAATGCTGCATTATGCGTTTATAATATATATAATAAAATAATTATATTTATAACGGGTTAGAAAAATCGGTTATATTAATTTATTATTAAATTATTTTATATTTTTTATTAAACGGGTTATACGGTTAATAATTATTCGGATGTTTATAAAGGTTAAATAAATTAAATTTAATATAAAGTTTTTTATAATAATAATTATAAATAACTTTAAGTTATTAAATACACCTTTGGTTAATCGGAATAAATTAAAAATAAGTAAAATAATCTTTATTAACATTTTAAATATATATTTATAATTATAAAGTGGTAGTTATGGTATTTTAAAATCTGCTTAAACTTATATTTTTCATTATAAAAATTAATAAGGCATTATACGCATAATACGCATTATACGTATAATGTTCATAATAGGTGGGATTATGCGCATAACTGGCATCCCTAGTTTAGACGAGAAAGTAGTGCCGTTGCTGGGGTAGGTACGGTTTTAGTTTGGCAGGGCTGGCAGGTAGAATCGCGTTGCAACTTGCAGGAGCGACGGTATTTTTCTAGCGACATCTTTTTTATTTTTTTATTATGGCGCGATAGAATTAAATCTTCCAATAATCTCATCTCATCTCATCTCGTCTTCAACCGTTTTCTCGCAACCACCCGCACCGGCAGTCACCCATCCAAACGCTAGGCCTCGATTAGGTTTCCCGTTTGTCCCGAATAATAATAATAATAATCATAATAAACCCAAGGCACCCAAAAAAAGGAATACAAGGAAAACAATGAGGCCCTTAATCCTGCATAACGTACCGGACGAGGAGCTCTACACCGGAGACGATGGTGTCCAACGTCCCTATGCCATGTATTGGCCCGAGTACGTCGAGGACTCTTACACGCAGTCACACCATTCCTCAACCTCTTCCCAACAACTTACCCGTGACACTACTACCACCACTTCTACTTACCCTGACACTTCCACTGATACTAATACTGATATTGAATCTCTATCTCTATCTGAACAACACATGCTGACAACCATGGCCAACATTAGAGGTGATCGTCAACGAAATCTACCTCGCACACGTGCGAGAGAGGTGACGGAGTCTGGTTCTTTCGGCAAATCATCGAGAAGATCGAGATCGAGGACAGGTAGTGCCCCCCCGAAACGCGAAGATCCTACGATGCAAAGCGCCGACAAGCTTTTCTCCAACTACATCTCCAGCCGACAACAAGCCCCCAACGCGACCACTACCGCTACTTCTACTGCTACTGCAGCTGCTCCCACGCAGCGAAAGGCCAGCAGCTATCTAGGCCAGACCGCTTCTCAGTCGCAAGAGGATGGTACATCCACCGCACAAGCCTTGGCCTATCGCAAAGAACCTACCGAGGTCATCTTGAGAGGCTACTCTTCCCCGTCGCAGCAGTACGCCGCCATCAACCACTACGAGCAACTAGCGGGCAGGATATGCGAAGACTACTCCCGAGAACCTCCCATCGAAGCGCGACGCTACAAGTCCGATCTACGAGACCCTGCCTTGACGCGACGACAACCCTTGTCGCCGGAAGAACGCGCCAAGGTGAGCAAAGTCGCCAGCGGGGAACACTGGATCAAGATCACGTTCGAGTCGGCCGAGGCAGCCGATGCCGCGCTCTACGCCTCTCCCCAAAAGATCTTGGGTCATCTAGTCTACGCCGAACCGTACCTCGGACTACCCCCTAAGGAAGACGCAGCTATGCTCGAGATGGTGGGCGATGCCGGCATGGTCGACCCCTTCCGGGCCAACGCCTTCAGCCGAGCGGCGTCTCGAAGAGCATCTCAGCCTCGCCTGGACAAGGTGGCGACGCTGCCCAAGTCCTCCTCCGCCCCGGCCCTCGAGCGCAACGGCTACGTGAACCCGTTCGAGAACTACTCGCCTGCCGGGTCGCAGTCCTCGACCCAGACCATGGACACCGCCACCGCGTCCACCGCCACCGTGACAGGCGTTCCCCTGGACCGCCCCGCGAGCGCCGAGCAGCCCGACGCCGACCACTGCCGCGTCATCACGTCGGCGCGGCGCGTCAAGCTGCTGCCCGCCGAGCAGGCCCTGGCGCCCAAGAAGAGCCGGACGCAGCGGATCCTGGAGTGGTTCCCGCTGATCGCCTGGTTCGGCGGGTCCATGATCGGCAACGAGGTGCCCCGCAACGACGTCGGCGACTTCGACTTCGCCCGCGCCAGCTTGTACTGGCAGCTCATGTTCTACCTCGACCTGTGGTTCGGCCTCTTCGGCCGCGAGCTCGTCAGCGGCGACAAGGACGACTAGGTAGGCGATTGGTCTGGCGTCGTAAGGAATCGATACTACTGATACTGATACTGATCCTGGTACGGATGCTTCGTATACGATACGACGGAAATGGTATAGGGGAGGGAGGGGGGTTGGTACGGAGGGGAGAGGGCCAAGTAATGATATGATACATTGTGAACCGGCGTTGGGGGACGGCTTGATAGGCATCGAAAAGCACTCGAGGGACGGATGCAAACGCATGTTTTCCAATCGCAAACCCAGCCAGGAGCACGGAGGCTGTACAGTATATTAGTCTACCTAGTCATGCTATGCTGTGCTGTGTTGTGCTTGGCTTGGCTCGGCTTGGCTTGGTGTCGTTATCAGTATAGGAGACAAGCATAGGCATAGGCATAGGCATAGGCATAGGCGTAGGAAAATAAACTGGACGTGGTCCTCGCGTGGAAAGGGGCTTGGCTTCGCTTAATTTGACTTGGCTTCGCCTGTATAATATGACGCGTACCGTAGTCGAGATCAAGATCAAGACGCAGCAGTCCGTCCGTCCGTCCGTCCGCGTTGACCACCTGGGCACCTACCTAATTACTTGTATACGGAGAAATGCGATGTAGGATGTGCTTCGCTCGGTTCTACCAAGTCGCTACGTGATATGTAGGTAGGTATGTTGAGCCACGTGACGGCATATTACCTACGGGTGGTGGAATCGGAAAGGAGAGAACCAATGCTACTACTAGTGAGTCTAGGGCGACGAAGACGAGGTAAAGATGCGAACAACTGCCAACGCGTCTGCGTGTCTGCTGGTCTCTTCTGTTTGTTTGTATGTGACTGTTCGTCTATCGTATTAATCGATGCATTGCTCCCTCCCTCCATGCATCCATCTGCGCATATGTATGTACCTGTGCATACCTAGGTACCTACCTACCAACCAGCCATGCTCGCGTACCCGTCATCGTCATGCGTAGCGGCCTGCCACAGCCCATCCCATCCCATCCCATCCTATGCCCCTCTATGGATGTATTGGCCTTTGAACTCTAGGCAAGGTAGGTAGATAGGTTACTAACACGCCGTCTCCGTCTACGGGTACTGTGCTAATGATACCAAAATCATATGTTCTTCATCCGTCATAGTCTATGTTGAGTCGAGTCGAGTCGAGTCAAGCCAAGCTAGGTCAAGTCAAACAAGCCCTCTCTCATGCTCACCCCTTATCCTCATCCTCGTCCTCATCCTTCACCTCCCGACCCCTTACTCTGCGCGCTCGACGGCCGCGAGACCTCCACCTCCACCTCCACCTCCACCTCGACATGCTCGCCGTTCTTCGTGCTGCTGCTACTGCTCGTCCCGTGTTTCCGCCGCAGCCCCTCGTCTTTCCACGGGGACTCGGGCGGCGACTCGTCCTCGTCGTGGGCCCGTATGCTCAGGCTGCTGACGTCGCCCAGTCCCAGCGCCGCTAGCCCCTGGGACGAGGTGTCGCGCGGGCCGTGCTTGATGGTGGCGCAGTCGTACTCCTCGTCGTCCTCGGTAGTAGATTCGTTGTCAAGTTCGTGTGCGGAGGAGTCGTTGTTAGAGTGGTGGTTTACTTGTTGCTGATTCTGGCTCTGAGATCTACCGAGCAGCAGCGCCTCCGGATCCATGACCACGTCGGTAGGGCGTCTGCGTATGGGCTGCGGGCTGAAGGGCCTAATTCCAGGGCCGCGGCTCAAGTTGGACTCGGAGAAGATGCTCTCGGTGTCGCCTCCTCCCCTGCCCCGGTCCCGCTGGTTTATAGCTCCGGTAAGGCTTTGGTACTGGTCCTCCTCCGCATCTACGAGCAGACTGTCCGCACGCCCGTGACCGCCGCCCCTAGGAGTGGTGTCCGAAGCCGTGTCGTTGGCGAGGATGCTCTTGGGGGGTAGTATACTAAACAACTTGGCCCCTCCGTCCGCACCCCCTCCCCCCACCGCCGCCGTCGCCGTACCCGATCCTATCGCAGCTGCGGTAGCAGCAGGTACGTCGTCCTCGCTCGCAAACAGATCCTGGCCCTTTTCGAGCAATTCATCCAGTCCGCCGCCAGTCCACCCTTTTCTGGCTAGACTCTCGAAGATATCCACCTCGGCGCGCACCAGACTGCAACTCGCATCCAATATCTTGACGCTGGCCTCTTGGCTATCGCGCAACACGCTCCTCGCGTGGTCGGCATGCAGCGCCGTCAGCCCGTCCAGCTTGCCCGTCAGATTCACCAGGTGCTCCCTGAACTGAGCCACGTCCCTCCTCCGATTCGCCCTATGCAACTTCAGCCCCTCCTTCTCCAGCTTCCGTATCTCCCTACTGCGGGCAGCAACGGCGCGCGCGTACGTCTCGTCCTCGTCGTCGACGCTGCGGCGCCAGGCGTCCAGCTCGTGCAGCAGCGGCACCTCGAAGGATCGGTACACGGTCTCGCTGAGGATCTGCTGGTGGTTCGCGATCAGGTGGTGCACGCCCGACGCCCCTAGCAGCAGGTCCGCCGTGCACGAGCCCCGCGTCGTGAAACTGTTCGTCAGGCTAGCTCCTCCCGGCGGTCCTAGGGCGTCGGCTCGCGATTCTTTCAGCCGTGCGCAGGACTCGAGAGCGCTGCCGAAGGCCGAGGCGGCGTTGGAGAGAGAGGCGAGGGCGAGCCGGTAGGTTTTGGCCGTGGCGAGGAGGTCCGAGTACGACTGCTGCGATTGCTCTAGGTCGGCCTTGGTGAGTACGGCATGGGCGGGCCGGGGCGGTGGTGGAAGGGGGAGGTTGTACGATGATAGAGGGTTGGCCGTGGAAGCGTAGGAATACGTTGGTGAGGCTGGCAGAGGAACTTGGGCGGGTGAGGGCGTTGACGGTGGCCGACCCGGTGCCGGTGCTGCTGTCGTCATCGTAGGTATTTTCTTTTATTCTTTTATATTGTCGATACGATGTCACTGGTTGGTGGGGTTTGTTTATTTTTGATAGGATGAGATGGCTGGACGAGACCATCTGACAACGTAGCAACGGGGCCGCGTAAGGTGCTTAGTACATACAGCAGGCTGCCTAGGCTCGCTAATCGTCTCGATCGATGGTAGGAACGGAACTATTATTTATTAGGCTGATAATAATAATATCATACGTTTAGCACGTGCGGGATGGAAGACGACATAATTATCTGACAGCCGTATCTTGTGAGCAAGAGAAGAGCCAGAGATATCACGACACGGAATAAGAGGAGAGAAGAAACAGATTCGGGTATCTGGTGAAGAAAGAGGGAAAAGAGAAAAAAAGATGAAAATTAAAATCTTGTTTTGGAAATAGAAAAGGGCCCGGGTACATATCAAACCTTGGGTTAGGTATCTTCTCTTTTTTGAGTTTTTACATATTAGTAGGGTAGAGTTAGAGCCAATTAGTTAGTGAGCTTACGCCGCCGTATGCATCCTGGATCCATCTTGTGATCCCATCTCCACCACCTCCAACTAACGATTAGATAAGGTATCCCTCCCCTATTATTCTATTCAATCCCATCCAGACTCAAAAGACGTGGGTATTTCTCACTTGTTCGGTCGTCTATTTTTATGCATATACTTCTCGAATAATGTGGGAAGTTGTACGATTGATGCAGCACTGCATTGGTTAAAGAGTTGCTGAAATTGAGGTGAGCTCTGACTGATTCATCTGAGCTTCAGGTGCTCCGAGATATCCAGCATAACGTGCCACATTTCCACATCATCTAGCTCCAGTCCGACATAGCATAACGATATCGGGAAAACACGTGCTCTAGTGATACTCATCGCCCATATCTATGTCTATCTAGCATCGTCGTCTACTAACAGCAATCAGGGTGCATTGTTTTTAGGCATAGCTGTCTCGAGGGGAAATCCAGCATATTTCTTTTCCATGGGTACTCATAGCTCCGACTTCTTGTCACCTTGAGGAGGTAGACGCGCACTCAGGAATTGCTCGATTTCGTCCAGTTCCTCGGGATCAGCCGCATGCGGCATGCCCCTATATAACCAATGTTAGTGGCCAGATATGGGATCGCTTTGTCGTTAGCGAAGATGTGAAAAAGGTAAAACTCACGGGTATGTCTTCATCGTAACGTCGAAACCCTGGCTCTTGATCATCTCGTACGACATCTTGCCAAGACCGTAAGGGACAACTTGGTCCTGATCTCCGTGGCACATCAAGATCGGGGTCCGGCGGTTGTTGTCGTTCTCCTGGACGAAGTCGCCGAACTTGGAGTCCAGCGGCAGATACGACGAGAGCGCGACGATGCCGGCGAGCTTGTGCTTGGCCGTGAGACCCGTAAAGAGGGAAATGGCGCCACCTTGCGAGAAGCCGCCGAGCACGATGCGGCTGGCGGGGATTTTATGGTCCTTGATCTCCGCCTCGATCAATCCGTTGAAATACTCTCGGCTTTGCAGGATGCCCCTCTCATCCTGCTCTTTTCTGATGTCGTCTATCTTCCCGCTCAGAGCAGACTGAGAATCAATTAGATCCTTAGCTTACTCCATAATGGTAAGAGTAAAAGGACCACTTACGATGTCATACCATCCAGGCATGGACTCTCCAAACGCCTTTCTCTCGTGGTTAGCCCCCTCTGCTCGCTCGTATCTCCTCTCAACCCACCGTAGGCGAATGAACTTACAGCCGTGACCGGTATACGCGGGGCGTGGGGCAGGATGAATTTCACTTCGTCCAACCTATGCCGCAGTCTCCAGTTCTCGACCACGGCACTCCATCCGTACCCGGTATCGCCCAATCCGTGCACGAAGATGACCGTAGCAGTGTGCTTCTTGCCGGCCGCCGCGTCAAACAGCAGCGGTGGGGCTCGTCGCAGAGCAGCCATGGTGGAATACGATCTTAGACTCGCAGATACGATAGAGAATGTGACAAATGAGAGGATGGTTATGAGTAAGCCGGACAACGTAAGCATCCGCTACCTAGACAGCTAAATCAATGCGAGCTAGGTATCTATGAGGCTGAAAGATTGTCCTAGTTACCTAGTCGATTGCTTGATCGAAGTTTCAGGATTATTGGTGAGGTGATGGAAGATGATGGATGCCCCTCCATAATGCCTAGTGGGGTGTTTTGGTGAAGCCTGTTTTCTACGGCTACCACCCCATTGGTTATAGTGGATACAGCTCCCTGAGTTGAAAAACGAGATGGCTAGGGGCTTCCCGTCTCCTTCCCAGCGGTTCACTGCAGCTGCAGCTATGCTAATGGGTGGATCCAGTGCGGAAGAGTACCTAACCTAAGGTACCCACGGGCTGCCCGCCTGTCAGGTCCGTGCTTCACGCTGACTGATATTTGGTAATCGCTGAAAAATCCCCTGTAGCGCTTGCTTTTAGTGATTTACACCTACGGCCTCGGCATTTACCCCGTAGCCCGAATGAAAATGGCTTCACTTATCAGATCCAACCTCTTGGTTTGCTTTCTAATCACTGTTCCTATGTTAACATACCTAGGTACATATGTAGTTTCTCATGGCCTCTGCTAGATCAATTACAAAGTCTTTGTTAATTATATCACTTATTGTCGCAGCAGTGGCTTTCTTATTTTCCACGCCGTTGTCCCGCATTCTGTTACCCCTTTCTGCTTGGAAGCCCGTAGCATTCCTAACACGATATCAGTTATCGACGAATTCTTCAAAAAATATGGCAACTAAACCTCCCGTTTACTTCTTCAGCCATGGAGGCGTAAGTAACTACCTAATAATCCTAGATTGTGATTGAAGTTGCCGATAACCTAACTTGATGTAAAATAGCCAGACGTGCAGTATGCGACGGAACATCCCGCCTATGCTGTCCTACAAAATATCGGCAAAGAAATTACCGAGAAGGTCAAGCCCAAAGCCGTCGTGGTGTTCTCCGGCCATTGGGAGGCCCAACCTAACGGTATCGAGGTCAACTCGGCAGAACACACTGACCTAATCTATGAGTGCGTTGTTGTTAACCTGTTTCTTCACTCTGTCAATGCTGATGAAAACAGCTTCTATGGATTCCCGCCCGAGTTCTACGAAGCTCGGTACCCGAACAGGGGAAGTCCCGAGCTAGCGTCCAAGATACTCGATCTCCTGACGAAGGCCGGGATCAAGGCAAAGGGGGTAACTAGAGGTCTTGACCATGGAGTATGGTCGGGATTTCACGTTGGTAGGATACCCATTACTTACCTCCAAGATGTCATGTTTCTGACCGGCACCCCAAGCTTTCCATCCCGAGGAAAATCCTCTCAATGTGCCCTTGGTACAGGTGAGCTTGTACTCGAATCAAGACGCCGACTCGCATTATAAATTAGGTCAAGCCGTGGCTTCTCTGCGAGACGAGAACATCGTCATCATCGGTGCCGGAATGTCTGTGCATAACCTCCGGGACTTTTTTGCCTCCAGAGGCGGCCCACGAGCGATGCCTTACACCGTGTCGTTTGACGAGGCTCTAAAAGAAGCTGTCGAGTCCCCACCGGGCGAACGTCAGGCTCGTTTGAGAGAAGTGACTAAACGGCCAGACGCTAGACAGGCCCATCCCGTGAGTTCCAAGATACTGGGTCTTCAAGTAACGTGGCTGACTTTCCTCTGTAGCGGTTTGATCACCTGATGCCGGTGTACGTAGCGGCTGGTGCGGCTGGTGAGGATGCTGGTAAGAGGACGTGGACTATGCACGAAGGCAGTATGGCATGGGCTCAGTACAGATTTGGCCAGGTTCCTTCGTGATATGTAGACACGCGATTGACTGTTGCAACCCGTCAATAGGTCACAGATGGGCATTGCTACTGTTAAACGACGCTTGTATTTTATTGCTAGTGTAGCAGTACAAAGCATTGGGGCACAGCATAATGGTAACGCCTATTCTACGAAGTCCCTAGCTGAAATGACGGAGTCCCACAGCACCCGCCAGATGATGACTCCTGTTCACCGGAATTTTCACGGGATCTACTTCGACCAAGGATCTAGAGTAGGCCAATGAATTATGACGACACTTTTATCCTAGATGGAGTTACGCAAAATAGAAAGAGTTCCAAGCCGTATTACGCAAGCATAATAGCAGCCCTTATCAGATCAGGGAACACGCATCAGATAAAGACCCTGTAGAACTTGAGCATAGCTCAGACTCATAACTCCGTAAATTTCTTTTTTTCAAAAAGCCTTACTGGTGTCGTCTGGTGTCGTGTATCGGGAGCCTCGGTGCAACCCCCTATCAAGAGTCATTCGAAGGTCTTAAAGAAGGGAAGTCGCATTTCCTAGCTGTTCTGTTGTTGGCGAACTTGCCTCGCCCGGGTAGCATGGTTTGAAAAGGACCAAATATCGTTATTAATGTGATGTAGCAAACATGCTTCCAGTACTTAAGAATTCCAAAGTAATCGGACATTGTCCCTAGAAGATGAAGAGTGAGTATATCCGCGAATATCTATCACCATTTTCCGTGTTGATTTAAACTGTGTTGACTTTGAAGACTAACCATGACGGATAGTGTTGACCTTGAGGCTGGCAGGGCCTCAAACGATGCCTCTGGCGGACATCCTGAATCGGTCCCTTCATATCACGGTATGTTCCAATAAAAGCACACGCGTTAGGAAAGAGCTGCAAGGTTTAATATAACTCTATAGAACATACCGGTGGATTCCACGGTTTGTTAGGCAAACTTAAGGGCATACTCAAGAGCCAGCCGTCAAGTCACACGCGCGAATCGCCTACATATATAAGCAGGTGCAGTAAGCTAATACAATCTTCAAGAACATCTGACTGATGAGATTTATAATTGACTTGGGATCACTCATCTAGTCGACCTTTCTCCGAATGGCTATCCGCGACTCGGGGCGTTTATCATGAAGCATCAGAGCCGCCTGATCTTCCGCAGTTTCAACTACCTACAGTTGAGAACACTATTAAACCTCCAGGACCAACTTTCGGCGCTAGAGAAAGAGCTCGATTCACACGACGGATATGGCTTACCTGTACATTCGAAAGAAGAGGCTGGCGAGTTATCGCAGGGTCACTCTGCGCTGATGCAGACGATCGAAGAGAAACTCGAGAGATACAGTAAGTCTCATTAATTCATAGGTTTAAAATGGACTGTGGAAGACGATACCATGTCTCACCTGTCGAAATCAGTTACTCTCATGAATCAGGTTTCGCAATTGGCTCTCCAAGAACAGCCCCCTGATACATACTTCGACCGTCTGAGAGACTTCTTCAAGCACCACGAACCACCGGTTGATAAATACTACCTCTACAAGGACGACCTGGTATCGCTAAAGCCAGGGGGTGATACGGCGGATATGGACACACATTTCATGACGTTCCTACTGGAGTGTTCTGTTAGTCTATTACAAGTGAGTACATCTCTTCAGTTCAGGAGAGAAAGTAGATTCTTCAAGTTGATCTAACACTCACCCATCATAGAAAATCTGCAGTTACCCAGTATGTTTAGAACTCGACCTGAATAATGCTTGACTTATTTGATAACGTTTGATAACGTTTCTGTTATTCAGGAGGGGAGTGACCAACATGCATCCATGATAGCCTACAGCACCAAGGCAATCGTAATCGCGAAGGCTGTGCTTCTAGGTCTCTCTCTAACGGTATTCCTCGTTAGCCCAATTTATCCCATGTACAGCCTGATCCAAGGCGAAATGGCCGCCGGGACCCTAGCCACCGTCATGTTGATCCAGGTCGGGTTCACTTGTATCTTTGCCAGCTGCCTCAGATACCTTATACAGCTCAGGAGATACGAGCTGTTTGCTTGCACCGTCGCGTCAGTGTTCTACTATTCCCGTTTCAACTATCAAGGCATATGAAGGTGATAACTAACCAACCGAGGCATAGCTATATAGGAGTGCTTCTCGTATCGGCGCAAATAATCCAGCAATCGCAAGAAGGGGGCCACAAGTGAGACATATGACTGGAGCTTGTCAAATGAGCAGGAGGACTTTTAGACAATTGTAAATTAGTGTATGAGAGGAGTTAAGGATAGAAATACGAGTGAGAATTTGGTGCAATGCATTCTTCGAGCTGGAAAAGGTTTTATGTTTGCTAAGGGCTGAATATGTTATTCGTGATGTAGATATACGTCTACGAGTCATATTATATAGGTACCTAGGTAGTCATCATATTCGGAGAATCATCTCATGGCTTTATGCGTGAAGTCTAGATGACCGCCAACATGTTAACTAGCCCCTTTTCATACGACCAACCATACCTATGGATACTCGCTAGACCCTATTCCTTTATACCGTGTCGTTTTTTCTAATTTGACTACAGTCATAGGGTAGTCACGGATTGAAAGCTGTTGGCATAATTCCCTGAGTTGGCAACCCGTCGTCTCGCTCCCACGTCATTTTTCGCAGTCAATTCCTGTGGGAAAACAAACAGAATCAGTTGAAATAGAGATGATATGCATCGTTCGACTTTCTTTTCAAGACGCACGGCGCCGCTCTCGTTTTCTATTTAACTTGGCCCATGCTACCATATCTCCTCCCCATTTCCAACACCACCCGCAACTTCATGCACCATACTACATACAGTTCACTCTACATTATACGACTTCGTCAATATTCTACGACTACACCGCAATCTAGTATCTTCCCGTTTCCCTCTAGCGACAAGGTATGTAGATGTCTTTTCCTTCTACTCAAGAAAGCCGAGAGTAAGACTTTGCCCAAGAATTTTCTAACATCGTGCTCAGAAACCCGATACAAGGAAGATATGGACAAGCACGGAAGTCCTAAGTGCAGCTGTCCCGAGCATGCAAGCCCTAAACCTGAAATCCTTAGCGATACCACAACGGAGATCGTCGACAGGCCAGAATCCCCAGATCCCGAAACACTCGAGAACTTGCCGAATATCAAGCTAATCATGCGCGACCTCATACCAAATTTCACGCGTCAAGAACTGAAAGTAAGTAGAGGGTGCTGGAATAGAAATTCAATAACCACTGCTTACAATGCGGTAGGATATGCCCGAGGGCACCGTCATTGGACCCGTAACCATCCCGACGGATCTTGAACTTGTTTTCATCGATGGACACGCGGAGGTGCAGGTTCGCTTGGGAACCCAGAAAATTCTCGTTCGACGTGTTCTCGTCCCGCAATTGGATGACGTTTTTGACATTGACACTGAAGTTTATTATAAAGCCCTTGCCGATATGGTCGAGGCCAACGAGCGTGAGTCCAAGGAGGGCAATGTCCAGACCAGTGAAGACAAGAATGAGAAATAGGGGGTGTTTTGTAGCATGCAGTGCTCATCCTCGCACACGCGCGAATTGTTATCTGCCATTGAAGGAGGGATGCAATGAGAATGGTTAAGCAGGTCTTTCTGCTCACCTCACACTGATCATACAGTCACATGAAATTTCGAAGTAATCAATCAAGCATCTATTCCGGTATTGCTGTGACCAACACGTTTCTTCCCCCCCTGGGGAAAGCGGAAAAAGGGGAGCAATACTTTGATAAAGGAACTCATTAAGAGCAGTTCTGTCGAGAATGAAATACAGATAGTAGTCAATTGCCAATGATTCTACTAATCTCCCTAGCAGAATGACCGGTACTGCATCTGATTGGTTCCATGTCAATCTGAATAGTTGCATATCGTGCGAGTGGTGAATGAGGGGAAAGTCCGCAGCATAATGAAAAGCAAGATGCAGATATTTCCCATGCTTTTCATCCAGCCTAAAAAGCTTCATGTTACGGCTGCCGGCATCCGGTACCCCAAATAAAGGACGATCAATGCCGAGGGGAAAAGAAAGATATATGTACCTAGTAGTCATAGTCACGAGGAAAAAGATGATCGCGTCCAGGCTCGAACTGGAGACCTTCAGTGTGTTAGACTGACGTGATAACCAACTACACCACGCGACCGTGTGAATTGATGATGATTGCTGCTGAGCGCGCTCTATATGCCCCATGCTAGGTACCAACGCACGAACCATGACGCCAAGACAGCAGAGCCGGGCGGACCCTGCCGTGCCCTACCCACCCATCTACACCTTGACTTGCTTGATCTCGCTCAGTAACATCTCACACTCACCTAGGTCCTAACTTTTAACTAAAGCCGAGAATCTAGAGCCTCAGTTGACTGATCCTTAAAGATACTACCTATCCACCTACCCAGGTATCATTGATGCCCGTGAGTCCTTCACATGCTAGAGGGCTAATACTAAGCAGCAGCCCGATAAGCCTAGTTTGACCTACAGTGAAATTACAATCTGCTCCGTAAGGCTCTAGCTCATCTTTGAAAATAGGAAATAAGGGTGCGAGCTAATGACCTCGGGAAATATGAATAATTCAAAGCTCAAATTCAAACTGTCGATGAAGAGCCTTCACCACGCCGCGGCATTAATTCTTTGCAGCTCTTGGCTATATCATGGCGCCAAGAAGCCACTGCGATTACTCGAAGCTGATAACCACATAGTTGATCTTTGACGAACATTCGTGACGTAAAGTTCTTCGACGCACCTATATGCGATGGCATATGTTTCTCCCCGGCATTTCGGTTGAAGACTACGAGATCATCCAATCGGAGGACTTGATTGTCTGCCTTCTAGGTACTTACCTTACCTAAGGTGACTTTATAATCTCCATCTCCAACGGCAGGGGATACAAATCTACGTATCATCGTCAAATGCTGGGCATGGAGTCTATTTCACGGACTCCACCCTTCTCTTATCAGCGCGGTCCCGAGCCTATGCTCTATGATTGGTCAATGGCTTCTGATAAGTTTCCGCTTACACGTTCATGGGGGTCACAGATTTACGACCTCGTTGATCTCTACCCTGGTTTTCTTTTGTCTTGGATCTGACATTGTAATTCTATTTGCCGTCCTTATCAAATTTTGCATATTCTGAGGTTGGGTTGACGGAGGGGAAGATCGCTTAGGTCCAATGTCAAATGTCAGCACGATTTACACGAAATGTGCATAGGCACCTAAGCTCGTACCTCTACCTAAGTTGTGCAGGTTGTGGAAGTTTCCGAGTGGCTGCCGTGCAAGTTGTAACTTTCAGAGGCAAGCTACCTAGCTAGCTCTAGGAAATTTACAGAGTCTAAAAGCTCAACGAGTAACTACCTTACCTACCTACAAACTCTACAACAAGCATTGTACAAGCTGCTGGTGAATCAGTTACATACACCTGCAAAAGTTGCAATAGATTCTATCGAGAAACCAAGAAACCCAGATCTTACCAATCCTCTGGCCTGGAATGTGACAGGTCTAGTTGCCAAGAATACCTACATTGCCCATATCAGATGAGACAATCGGCCATTATTTCTCCTGTCATGTTTCTAGGTGAGACCCTGCATGCGGGGGTTGGTCTATCACAAAGAATCTAGGTCCCGGGGATTGCATGGAGAGCCTTGATGGCGGAGCTAAGGTACTGATAAGCAAAATATATTACATGCGTCTAATAGAGCTCCAAGGCCGCGGATCTGGGGAGCTTCCACGAAACTATATAATATCATACCGAGTCCCAATACCGGTGGTCTCACTCGCTTATCTGCTCAATGAACCGTGGGTATTAACTTCGTAGCTTTCGGGTTCTTCATCACCAACAGACAGGCAAAATGGAAGCCGTCACGATCCCCGCGCCCTTGGATCAGGGTGTTGGATATGGCATCGTCCTTGGTCTAGGGTTTGGATTTGCCCTTGGAATGGTAAGTAACGACTCGTTTGACATCTCTTCATTTTCGCGACGTGATCAATGAGGGTCATATTCGATATTCGATACTTTTAGAATATGACTGGACGGACTGTGTTCATGTTCACTATAGGCATAGATGCTCCTCGCGCAATATGTACTGATTCAACCGTAGATCCTCGTCACATTCATTCTCAAGCGATACAATTCAGAACTCCAGACATCCGAAATGTTTACAACTGCCGGCCGAACAGTGAAAAGTGGATTGGTCGGATCTGCCGTCGTATCCTCGTGGACTTGGGCGGCTACTCTTTTACAGAGCTCCGGTGTCTGCTACCGATATGGCGTTTCTGGTCCGTTTTGGTACGCATCGGGAGCGACAGTTCAGATCTTGCTTTTCGCAACCTTGGCCATCGAGTTGAAGAGACGAGCACCCAATGCCCATACATTCCTTGAGGTGTAAGTGCTCAACACTGAAACTGAAATGGCGGAGTGGAAACTTACAATGTATATAGAATCAAGGCACGTTATGGAACGATCGCTCACATGGTCTTCATGGTCTTCGGTCTTGCGACAAACATCCTCGTCAGTCTGATGCTGGTTGTCGGTGGTTCCGCGACAGTGAGCGCCCTCACGGGAATGCACACGATTGCCGCCATTTACCTTCTTCCCGTCGGTGTCATTGCGTACACTATGGTTGGTGGCTTGAAGGCGACAATCCTGACGGACTGGATCCACACCTTCATCCTACTCGTCATTATCATCGTATTCGCGTTGACGGCATATGCCACATCCGACACGTTGGGATCTCCGTCCGCTGTTTACGATCTCCTAACCGAGGCTGCTTTTAACCACCCGGTCGAAGGCAACGCCGAAGGTAGCTATCTAACCATGCGCTCGCAGGAGGGAGCTATCTTTTTCGTCATCAACATTGTCGGTAACTTCGGCACTGTGTTCCTCGACAACGGATACTACAACAAGGCCATTGCTGCCTCTCCCGTTCACGCCCTCCCCGGTTACATCATCGGTGGTCTCAGCTGGTTTGCGATTCCCTGGTTGACCGCTACGACTATGGGTCTCTCTGCCCTGGCTCTCGAGGGCACACCGGCATTCCCAACGTATCCCAACCGCATGTCCGAAGCTGACGTGTCGGCTGGCCTTGTGCTTCCATACGCCGCCGTCGCTCTCCTCGGTAAAGGGGGTGCGGTTGCCACGCTTCTCATCGTGTTCATGGCTGTCACGTCCGCCACCTCGTCTGAGTTGATTGCTGTCTCGTCCATCTTCACTTACGATCTCTACCGTACCTACTTCAAGCCCGACGCTAGCGGGCGACGCCTCATTTACATGTCGCATTTCATCGTTGTAGCATACGCCCTCTTCATCTCCACATTCTCCGTCGGTCTCTACTACGCGGGAATATCAATGGGCTACCTCTACCTCATGATGGGCTGCATTATCTCGTCGGCTGTGATACCCGCTACGCTGACGCTCGTATGGAAGGGTCAGAACAAGTGGGCCGCAGCTCTTTCACCTATCTTTGGGCTCGCTTTTGCCTTGATCGCGTGGCTCGTCACAGCGCAAAAGGAATGCGGTGCTCTAGATGTCATATGCACGGGGTCCAACAATCCCATGCTTGCGGGCAACGTCACCGCACTCCTGTCGCCACTTATCCTCATTCCTATCTTCACACTCATCTTCGGCGTGGACAACTACGACTGGAAGTCGATGATGGCCATTCGCCGGGGCGACGACCACGACCTCGCGGCCACGGCGGGTGTGGACCTAGAGCAGACGCTCGGAGGACACGAGGAGACGGCGAACGAGTTCACCGACGAGCAATCGAAGCTGATGCGCGCGAGCAAGATCTCCAAGTGGACAACGGTGGGCCTCACAATCGCGTTCCTGGTGCTGTGGCCGTTTCCGATGTACGGCAGCAGCTACGTATTTAGCAAGCCGTTCTTCACGGGCTGGGTCACCGTCGGCATCATCTGGATATTCTGCTCGCTCGGCGCCGTCGGTCTGTTCCCGGTGTTCGAGGGAAGGCTGACGCTGGCCCGGACTTTCAAGGCTATCGCACTTGATCTGTCGGGGAAGAGACACGTCAAGGCGATTCGCGCCGATAACCAGGCCGAGGCAATTGATGGAAAGGGGGCGTCGGGAACTGCCACGCCGACCCCTGCGAAGGAGACTGTCAGCACGGAGACGAAGCCTGAATGAATGTTGCTTGGCGGAGTTGGGAGATATTGTCTGACGTGGATTTACGCATGGAAAAGATACCCTTTATATAACTATACGTTGAGTTGAGTTAGCTACCATTCGTACCTTATAATATATCTTATACTACATATTTACCTAGTCACTAATACAATGTTGATTTGACCATACCTGTCACGTCTGACGAATAACAAGATACTCCAGACAGCATATGTTGATGACTTGAGGAGTATATGGTCCACCATGACTCATGATATTCCAACTTCCAACACCCACCGCGTTGATGATGTCCTTTCCGAGGTGTATAGCTGTGAGTAAGCATACCTACTGTTAAGGGGCATTAAAAACATACGCGTGGGGTCAAATTACCTAGGCATCTTGCAAATAGCCTCCGCCGGTTATGATATACGATAGAAGTACTCCACAAGTCAGATAGAGGTTGCTATTTGTTTTCAATGGATATAATTAGAATTAACGGCTCGGTTACCAGGTGCATACTCCCATTTCGAGAGAGGTCCTCGAGTCCAATTATAGTGGTATATCCCCCTTTTCCTACATTTCGGTATTCGTACAACGCCAATGTCGTCGTCTGTCCATATAGTTTCCTCCGATGATATCAAAATTCTCATGTGCTAAGTACATATGTACCCACGGTAGCCGCGTCGGGAACACGATACAAGTTCGGGGATACCTAGTGCAGGTACGTAGAGGTGGAAAGAGCCATATATGCCATTTTCGTACCTTCCCAGCTTCGTTGCGAAGGCAACTGAGTTAAAAAATGGAAGGAACAAACCCAGACTCTACCTTAATACTCTACCTTGATTAAATCGAAATCCAAACCAAAACTTTCCTATTCCCATATTCTTTTCCATATACAGTCCCTTCCTACTTCCAAACACCAAACAACAACAACGCGAATCTGTCAAGTCTAGTAGCATCAAAACAAGATAGTTACCAGTCCAACCTATCGATCATTCATCGGCTCTTCGAAGATCGTTATCAATCATCATTTCGCATTTCATTCATCCTCTTTTCAATTAACTCATTCATCCGAACCTATCAACACACGAATCGTCGCGATCGCATTTGTCAAGATGCCTGCCAAGCGTAAGTCTTACTCACCTCCTATTTTCCACAACGAGACGCCCCCAAAACTTACTAACATTACCTACCTAGGCGCTGCAGAGGACGGCGCCGTAGCCGGTCCCAAGACCCCGAAGAAGCAGAAGATCACCGTGACCAAATCTGCTGTTCCGACCGCCGCCGCTGCTGAGCCCAGCAACGGACAACTCGACCCCGAGGTCGTCAAGGAGGAGGTATACAAGCGTCGCCCCTTGCTCAACCGTCAGATCAAGAACGAGATGAACTGGACCCCCTCCTGTCGCCGCGGCACCGCACGCTGGTCTGTCGAGCACCCCGTCCCTAACTCGGCCGTCTTCTTCCGAATGCTACACCTCGAGCCCACCGTCAAGGGCAAGAAGTGGAAACAGAAGAAGATGGAGGTGAAGGAGTTTGAGAGATTCGTCGGTCCTGTCGAGGCCCGAATTCGCTGGGGCTCCGTCCGAATCATCGGCCCTCACGTCAACATCAAGTGGAACGAGGAAACCAACACCTCCGTCATCACCGGCAAGTACGGTCTCTCCAGTCTTCGCAGTACCATGGACGAACAGCTGGAGGAGAAAGCCAAGGCAGAGGCGGCGAAGGCTAAGGAGAAGTCACCAGCTAAGAAGAAGGTCCCGGCCAAGGAGAAGGTCCCGGCCAAGGAGAAGGTCCCGGCCAAGGAGAAGGTCCCGGCCAAGGAGAAGGCCCCGGCTAAGACGAAGGCAGCGGCTAAGACGAAGGAGGATGGGAAGGAGGATGCGAAGGCGAAGGTGGAAGCGAAGAAGTAATCGCACCAAACTGTGTCGCGAACCGCGCATGCTGTGTGAGAGCTCACGTGGTATCGTTGGATACGAGCTTTCGTCATTCATCGTCGTGTTGGTTCGTGTCGACGACGTTGGGCTGCACCATACTCTCTATTTTTGCCGCAAGACGAATCGTTGCCATTGGTCGTTATTTCTACACACCAGACAGGTATAAGGGGGAAATGTTGTCGGTGTAGGTAGAGCATGAGGAGGCATTTGCTGGCTGGCTTAGCCGTTCGAGAATCGAGATAGGCATGTACTCGCATCAATCGGATCTCTGCTCTGACGTATCCACACTCTTTCTCAACTGGTAGCCCTTTCTCAGACCGCAATAGGTTATGTTATGCTCCTCGGAAATGCCTCAACCTCGACGAAACTCCAACGTTGTAATTGACAAATCCTAAGGAAGAAAGGTAAGCTGAGGCCTCACCTCGACCTCGGATCACACGACAGATAAAGTCATGTCCCCAAAAGCGATTCATTGCTACAGAGAGAGAGAGAGAGGTGGGAATGGAATGCGTGATATATCTCATGCAATTCGACCTGGTCGGTCCGCAATACAGGCGTGCATACATACACCCAACCCTCCATGCACTTGTTCTGCTACGCCGGCATGGTCGCACACGCACACACGCACGCACATGCGGCTGAATACATTGTGATAAGCCGGGGTCCGATGCATTAGGGGTAGATCATTGGTACGTCCACCCGAGATTTCCCAGCTTTCCAGCCTATTTCGGGCGGACTCGGCTGTCGAATCTACGAGGGGCTCCCCCTCCATCACCTACCTGCCTACCTACCTTAGAGACCCTGCCCTGCTACCTCGATCATGGAGGTGGTCGCACGCGTGGCCGAGCCTGGTCGAGCGTGGGCGGTGCGTGGGCGGCCCTTGGTGTACTATGTAGGAGGCCTGTTTGAAGCGTAGGAATTCCTAAATGAGTAGTCTACAAACTACCGGTAGGTAGGTTGCGTCCCGCGTTTGATCTCCAATGCAGCACAGATTCGTCGCCATGTGCGACTCTCCGCCTGCTGGAAATCTTTAATTTAAAAAAGGCCAAGGCGCTTGGCGAATACTGAGTATTCCGTATTCTCCAGGACTCGCCCCGTCAACCGAACCCAAGCGGATGCCGGCAGTCGATGAGGAGACGGTAAAAAAAAAAGGGCTCGCAAGGACTTGCCCGATATAGACAACTTTTTTCTTCTTACGCTTATAGCTACCACAACGATAAGAGGCTGGCTGAGCTATCGGCGGGCGTCGAGCGGGCGTTACGCCAAAAATAAGACCAAGACCAAAAAAAAATAGGGCGAACTTGAAGCGAGGGCATAGGTCCCTATCTTCTCATAGGGTCATAATCATAGGGGGAGGGGTTCCATACCTACTACTATGTATGTAGTAGTGCTAGCATAGGATCATGGATGTTTTTTCGACCCCACATGTATGTACAAGCCCTGAAAGGATGAACATGGGATGACATGGATGATTAGGCGTTGTAGACCGAATGAAAGTATGGATATCGAACCTATCCAGCCCATCCAGCCCATCTACCTGCCAAGAACCTCTTAGAACAATCACAAGGTACCCCACTCCTTAACCCGCACCGCTGCACCGCACCGGACCGGGTGGCGGTCTTCTGATCTAAGACAAGCACTTTATTCGCCTTGCTCGCCTGGTACGCCTGGTACGCCTGGTACCGAACCCGACCAAAAGATCACCACATACCTGTCCTCGCCTGCATATCTCCTGCGCTCCTGGTAGACTACTGTACTATGGTATCTATGTAGGACGTAGCCCGTAGGACCTCATCCAATCACTGCCTACACCTGTTCGTGCCCGAGGACTTCCGGATCTTCAGGGTACCAAGAAGCCTAGGGGTATATAAATTGGGTAGAGCTCGGGCTAGCGGTCGATCTAGTTTTGATCTAACGTCCCAAGTTTAGAGATAAACGTATCTATATATCTTGATCGCAATTTCTTATAAGTTCTGACTCTTTGTCGTGACAAGTTCTTTGTGTGTTCCCGCGTAATAGCTTGCTTGCTCGATATTTCATTTGACATAGCACTTCAAATTTAAGAATACCAAGAAATACCACCAAAATTCACTTACAATCATCTTCGTCAACGTCAATATCAATATGGCTGCTGATCAGGGAATTACCATACCTCACCCTCTTAGACCGCTTTCGGCCGACGAGCTAGCGAAAGCTCGGGATCTGATCGTCAAGGCACAAGGCGGCGACGGCAACGCCTTCTTCTTTCGCTCGGCTGGTATAGAAGAGCCGAAAAGGGGCGACCTGGCCAGCTTTCTAGCTGCGGAGCACGAGGGTCGGGTGCCCGAGTTCGTTCCTCCGAGACAGGTCAAGCTACTCTACGATGTAATCAAGGAGGGCAAGGCTCAGCTCACGGAGACGGTTGTCGATGTGGACGCTGGTGTAATTAGCAACACCAAGGCGTTCCCGTCGCGATGTCAGACTAGCTATACGGCGCAGGAGTTTGGCATGTTCCAGGAGGCATGCATCTCTTCGGAGATGTTCAAGGAGGCCATAGAAGAGTTCACCCTACCAGAGAACTTCGTCATCACGATAGATCCTTGGCCCTACGGCGGCCCGGATGTAGACGAGGACGTCCCGCGCTACATGCAGGGCCTCGTGTACGCCCGGGATACGTCTAAGAAGAATATTGATTCCAATCACTATGCTTACCCGATGCCCATCATTCCCGTCATGGATGTTGCCACCAAGAAACTAATCAGAGTCGACCGCCTCGCCACGGGAGGGCGTGACGACGGCCTATTCCCCGCGCCTGTAGACAAGAGCAAGCCCAAGAAGCTCTTTGAGCGCAGCAGTTCTGCCGAGTACGTTCCGGAATTGCTAGAAATTCCCTTCCGCACCGATCTCAAGCCCATCAACGTCACCCAGCCCGAAGGCGCATCTTTCAAGGTCCACGGCGACAACTTAGTCGAGTGGCAAAAGTGGCGCTTCCGCGTCGGTTTTACGCTTCGCGAGGGCGCTGTTCTTCACGACGTGACATACGACAACCGCCCTATAATATATAGGCTCTCCTTCTCCGAGATGACGGTACCGTATGGTGACCCGCGCCCGCCGTTCCAGCGCAAGCAGGCCTTCGATTTCGGAGACGGTGGAATCGGGCGCGCAGCCAACAACCTCAAGCTGGGATGCGACTGTCTGGGCGCCATCCACTACTTTGATCAGGTGATGGCGACCTCGGAGGGCAAGCCCGACGTGGCGAAGAATGTCATCTGCTTACACGAGCAAGATAACGGCATCGGCTGGAAGCACACCAACTTCCGGACAGGCCGTGCCGTCGTAACGCGCTTACGCGAACTGGTGGTGCAATTCGTTGCTACGCTGGCCAACTACGAGTACGTATTCGCGTACAAGCTGGACACGGCCGGTGGCATCACGGTGGAGACGAGAGCTACGGGCATCGTGAGCGTGGTGCCCATCGACGAGGGCAAGACGTCTGGCTACGGCAACGTCGTGCACCCGGGGGTCTTGGCGCAAAACCACCAGCACATCTTCGCGGTGCGCATCGACCCCAGCATCGACTCGTACGGCGCCACCGACACGGCCGTCGTCCTGGAAGAAAGCCACCCCATCCCCACGAACCCCGAGACCAACCCGTACGGCAACGGGTACGAGGTCCGCCGGCGCCGCGTCGAGCGCGCGGGCTTCGAGGACGCGGAGCCCAAGCTGAACCGCGTGGTGCGCATCGAGAACGCGCGCAAGAAGAACGCGGTCAGCGGCAAGAACGTCGGCTACAAGCTCGTGCCCAACGCCACGCAGCTGCTCCTCGCGGACGACGCGAGCGTGCAGGCGGCCCGCGCGCCCTTCGCCAAGCACCACCTCTGGTTCACCGGGTACCGCGACAACGAGTTCTGGGCCGCGGGCGAGTTCACCAACCAGGCGCCGCGCGAGGAGGGCGGCGTCAAGGCCATGGTCGAGCGCGGGGACTGGTTCGTCGACGGGCTCGAGGCCGATGTAGTCCACGGGACGAACGGGACAAATGGCGAGGTGCACGATGACGACGACGAGAAGAAAGGCCAGCTGAGCACGCCCATTGTCTGGAACGTCTTCGGGCTCACGCACAATCCCAGGGTCGAGGATTGGCCGGTGATGTAAGCACGGTCCCCTTATCGCTTACCCCTATCGAACCTAGCCCCTTTCGATCTTTCTTGTTTTGGGTGGAAGCTGACAAATGCATACGTAGGCCTGTCGAGATCCACCAGTTCCACCTCCGCCCGGCCGACTTCTTCACCAGCAACCCGGCGCTGGACATCCCCAGCACGCGCAACGAGAGCAGCGTGCTGGTGCCCTGCTGCGACGACCAGGCCCACGGCCACGACGGCGCCGACGGGGTCAACGGCACGCGCCAGTCCAGCACTTGCTGCAGCAGCACGAGCCTCCAGACCGACAGCACGGTGCAACGCAACCCCATGACGCACCTCCAAGGCACGGGGCCCGACGTCGATCCCAAGGACATCCCGGTGTCGCCGAGCAAGGAGAAGAGGAGACTATCGGCGACGCTGTCGAACTTGTTCAGCTGGAAGAAGGACTAAGAGAAGCTGACGCCTTCTTTTTGGGGTGTCGGGGACCTCGGATAGCACGGAAGATTGGCCGGTTTCTTGTAGGTGGTGGTACTCGGGCGAAGAAAAAACCGTCCCTTCAGATTGAGATTTTGCTGGTTACTTGCGAGTGCGTACCTACCTGCTTCGTTGGCGTACCTTTTTTTTCCCTCCTTTTTTTTGTGACGAGTTGTCTACGATAGAGATTGTCTGGCATCGGATAGGGTCGCGGCTATTAGGCCGAGCAAGCCACCCCCCCTTATTTTTTATGAGATATGACACGACACGACGACGAAACCAAAATTTTCCGTTCACTTTTCATCATCTGACGAGACAAAAGACCTTCACTACGATACAGGATCTAGACTGGCCATGCATGGTTTGGTTTGGTTTGTGGGGAATTGGTTAGGTTCCAAGGTAGTTTTTAGCATAGGGTAGGTAGGCAGATATATGTCTTGGATGACGAATGTATGCGTGTTGTTGTTTCAACCTCGTCTCGCCATCCGTGGGCGACTAATGCATGTCTTAGAAGTTGCTGGTGTTACACTGCTTGAGTCTGCTTATTTTACCACGATAAAGGGCGAGTGTGGTGTGGCATAAACTGGATTGCTCGCACGGTGAGATATGGGGGGACAACATTGCCCCTTTATGCCGAGGTGCACACCAAAACTCCGACCTCTTCAATAGAACATCGTAGTGTCCATCCTTTTATCTTATATTGCAAAAAGTCTGGCCTCTCAACCTTAGCAACCTGGCATCGGTGCGATCGACCCAACGATCCAGCACGAATGGCTCCGACGAGGACGACGAGGCGATTGGCCAAATATATTAGGTTATCTGAAAGTGCACTGAAGGACTATTTCCTAAGACCTACCTGGCACTCCCATGTAAAAGCCACATGCAGCGATCACACGAACAATTGCATAGGTACTCAACTTGCGGCCGGTGGGTTGCTGGAATACTTTAAAAATATCCGGAAGGACTGGAATGCCACTACTAGCGAGCTTATTCTACGACTTATGGCTTACTCTATGCACGAGGTATCCCAGGAGAGTGTAGGACAAGCTATTCACGACAGATAAAGACAAGGTAAACCGCTTCGAGCTTCGAAAAAATCCCCGGACAGGCAATTGCAATATAAAGGAGCACCATATCCGCCATTCGTTTTCGAGATCGTGTATAGCCAAAACGAGAAAAATCTACTTGAAAAGGCCAAGGAGTACTTTGCTGAGGTGCACATTTGCACAGTTCTCGCCTTCGATATTAATTGCGCATATAGGGCAGGGCGTTTAGCGCTAAACTATTTCTATTAATGCATCAATATTTCTCTGGGCGTAGGAGGAGGACGACGACGACGACGAATCTCTTACGGTAAAGTGCTTGGTAGATGCATTATGCATAGATCTTCCGGGATGAAAACGGGCAGGCTATGCCAGAAGAACTCGCATTTCCATTCCAACTATTCCTGCCCTTAGAGGAGCGTTGTAAGATGCCTGGTGCTTGGGATGCTCAGTTTCGACTCAGCTTCGCACAGCTTTCGAAGTTCGTCCACGATGCCGAGCAACAATGGAACAAGGCGTAATTGAGACACCACAACCGACTCCACCAGGAAATGCGATCAGGTTTCTGGGTGTGAACGGGGACGTGGCCGAAGAGCCTAAAGACTAACGTTGGGATCTGTGGTGAGTATGGCGCGTGAAGTTGTGGATGTGACTAGCCTGTAATTATCCTTTTGGCTTGAATCATACGGTCTCATATCCTGTCTGAAACTTCTTTATAAGTGAGTCTCAGTCTACTGTGTTAGTAGGTAATGACTAGTCAAAAATGTCTCTGGTCATTTTGTCAATGCGAATCACTTCACACAGCTGAAGACTTCGCTTGGAGCATCACAGCTCCTGAAGATTTTGGCCCCTCCGAGCGCAACTAAGAAGATGATATGCCGTAGTTCGACGGAAGTTTCTTGCCCTAAGCTGACTTGCATAACTCGGGCTAAGATAGTTCTCCCCGCAGGTATAAGTCCGAGCCTACTACCTACCTAGGTACCTACGTAAACCCCCACTCGTGATTCAGGTGGTTGGAGTTTTAAGTGACTAAGATATCTGTACTTCAGGATCCACGTTAGGTGAGATCGGGGGAGGGGGGCCAAATGGGCTACGCACCGGTGTAATGTCTATAGACAGGTACGTAAATTGGGAATAATTTCTCTTTGTTCTTATTGAAAAGTTTCAAGAAAATAGTGGTATCAATTCTCATTCGGTCTTGTCACTTATGATTGTGCTACGATGGCAGGATGGCTATGATCGGTAGTACCAAGCGTGGGGTAACTTTCTTGGTGGAGTTACCTTGCAGTAATAAGGCAGTTAAGGTTCCCTGCCACCGACCGCTGTCTAGGCCCTTGTCAGTGCTATCGATAGCGCCCGTTCTTTTAAAAAATCCAGGGAAAATGGTATGATGATGGATCTTCACTTTTACATCATTGGATCGTATCTCCGATTCTCCAATCGATTCAACCTTTTTCGACCGTCTCCTCCACTAACATTCCATCCTTTTCTTTTCATACAGAACACGATAACCACCTATTCAACCTATACCGCATATCCTTCGTACGCATATGGAGTGTCGCGACTTGTTCGAGGTCAAGCTCCGGTGATCAAAAGGTCGCATTCGGTCATGAGCGACCCTTGACAGTGCTTAGGTACCCCTCATTTTTTACTATTCTTGAGCTCGGATTTACCACCATCAAACAAGACATCATACAAGATGGTGCAGGCCGCAACTATTGCGGCCGCTGCCTCGCGAGTAGTAGCAGCAAACGAGACACCTCCTCGTTCAAGTAGGCCGCCGATAAGACCCGGCGCGGTAGGAAGCTTTCGTGCAGGCTCCCCTTTGCCCGCCCTCCCACCGAAACCACGAGGCTTGGCTTCTACCCTTCGCCGTCTATCTACCCAACACCATTACCACACGTTCCCGACCCAACCACCGAGGACTGCCGGCCGAAGACCAGGCTCGGGGTCCAGCTCTTCTACTTCTCCGGGTCATGGTCACCATGGCGAAGCGACACCTTTGCCCGTCAAGCAGTTGGCCCTTCTAGCCCTTCTGTCCCTCTCCGAGCAGACGGCACTTAATTCCATATCGCCTTACCTCCCCGAGATGATCGAGTCGTTTCCCGGTATCAGTCACGATCAAGTTGGTTTATATGTTGGCCTATTAGCTTCTGCGTTTGCCTTGGCTCAGCTTCTCACGAACCTCATATGGGGTTATTTGTCAGATATTGTCGGTCGAAAACCAGTCATGCTGCTCGGCACCTTGCTACTGTGTTTTTGTTTCGCAGCTTTTGGATTCTGTACCCGATATTTCCACGTCGTAATAGTGCATGTGGCCATGGGACTGCTCAACGGCAATGCTGCCGTGGTTCCGACTTGCCTAGGAGAGTTGACGGATCGGAGTAATCAGAGCAAGGCCTTCACGTGGTTACCCGTCGTGTATAGTCTGGGTAGTATCACGGGACCTGCACTAGGTGGGCTACTAGTGGGCGAAGTGGCAAAAGACGCCTATCCATTCCTAGCCCCAAACATACTAGGCGCCTCACTTCTCGCGTTAAGTGTAGTCGTGTTAGGCATTTGGTTTGAAGAAACCTTGGAAGACCAAGGAGATATCCCTAGCTGGTCGGAGCGAATTCCATTCTTGTCATATTACACGAAGCAAGACAAAAAGGGATCTAAGCGTTCGTGGACTTGGCCAGGAGGGAGGGATGCCGACGACGAGCAGAGGGAAGCTAACCAAGAGGATGTCGGGGAGGAGAGCACCCTCCTAGAACCTCAAGACGATGAACAAGGAGAAGCCGATCCCAAATCGACCCATGAAGTAATAACGTGGCGTCAGCTCCTGAATCGGACCACAGTGGTGCTCCTTACCACACATTTAGTCTTCCAGCTGTCTAATAGCTCCTTCAACAGCTTGTATCCGATATTTGCATCCGGGGAGACGCCTACGGGGCGAGACCTACATGCCGATGTCATTGGGGTGTCACTGTCCGTGGCTGGAGCCTTCACCATTTTGTTTCAATTATTCCTCTTCAGGCCGTTGAAGTCCCATCTGGGCAATGTCAGGTCGTACCGAGGCTCTTTGCTCGGGTTTGCTATCACTATGGCCTTGATGCCGTTTGTCGGATACGAGAATTCCAGCCCACCGTTTGGTGTGGGCGACAGCAAGATCTGGTTATACGCGGAGATTGGTGTGATACTGATTATAAAAAATATTTGTGCTGTTGGGGGGTTATCGAGCGTCATGTTGCTGGTGAGTTTTGAACCACGGCAATGAAGTGTCTATCACGCAACATCACTGACTATATTCAGATTACGAACTCGGCACCAACCCACGCGAGCTTAGGCACCCTAAACGGCATTGCGCAGACTCTCTCGGCAGCAGGTCGAAGCGTAGGCCCCTTCCTTTCAGGGGGGCTTTATACTGTATCGACGCATGTTCAACCTAAGGGTGAGGCTCTAGCCTGGGGGTTGTTCGCAGGGGTCGCGCTCGCTGGGTGGCTCGGGAGCTATGCCATCCACGGCGAAGGCCTCGAAAGCACCGACGATGGCTACGAAGAGGAAACAGAAACAGAAACAGAAACAGAAACAGAGACGGAAGACAACAGCACGTCCGCAGGTGGTAACCCCGCCTAATATTGTAAAGCTTAGCCTGGTTTAAAGAGAAGCAATTCGCATCTTAGGTGGAAACTCATTTGGAATCACCAACTAGATGGTTATTCCCGAGGCATGATGATGAAGGCGCCGAGTGAGAATACCTCGGTGCCTCTACACTCATCATGTGGTTCTTGGTGTTGTAGATGTAAGAGCGATTGCGATTTGAAGGGGCATTTACCTTGACTACCTAGACATCACTAGACCTTTGCCTAATCTAGTCCGATGACAGGACTAAGCATACTTACATGATGCCCGATTCAAAGCGTGGGTCATCCATTCTATTCCAATTGGTATTGATCACAAGTCTTGACGATAATGATATACGATAAGGGATAGATACCAATGCTTAGCGTGGTGTTGGAACGAGAGGGAATTAATCCCTATATTACATCAAATTTAGAGCTTACGCTTAGCAATTGATTTGTATAGCCGCACGGTATATCCGAGAGCCATGTTGCCTTATATTGTGGTGGCTAAGGTGAAATGATATACACCCTTCACCAGAAGGGGCGAATGCCCTTCAGAAACGTGCAGGAGACGCGTGTTTGGATCAAGGGAATGAAGTCAGAATAAAGCCACTCATCTCTATCCTCTTTTGCATGACAAATCATTAGGTGGTATTAGCTCATCAACCAGAATGACGTTCGGGAGCGGAAACGGGAGACAGAACTCTTGGTTCTAGCCGTCTCTCGTACAACTCCGGAAGTGTTCCTCGTGCTTATTGCAGGCGGCTCAAGTCAGCTGAAACCAATCGACACTGTCTTAATTAATTTGCAACCGTGGGGTTGATAGAGGGGTGTGTAAAGAGCTTTTCCCGTCCCAAGTACAATTTCTCAGGGAAGCAGGTACATGTAGTTTAACGCAATACTTGGGCACGCATCCAACCTGTTAAGGAATTGAATTCAATACAATGTAAATAATATTTTACCTTCCTTTCTTCGTCCTCTTTCTAGTCTTCTTGGCCGCCTTCGCTATCATCTCGCGACGTAGGATACATATGTGTGGGTCAAGTAATGAAGTAACCATTCGCTTCCTTCCGGATATACTCATGAATTTATCCAAGCATACGGGTACCGCCAGCCTGGATCAGGTGTTGAGCCGCATGGCTTTAATGTTCTAAATCCGTCGCGGAATCTTGACTTCTTATGGAAGTCATACGTTGGTTGATTCCCTCAACACCCTCCCACGGGCCGATTCCAATATTAATCATTTCACAACTTTATCCTAGAGTTCCGCGAAGCTATAGTTGAAGAGTGTAGTTAGAGCATCGGTGAGCCAAAATCCACACCTTTTGCGCAAGTATGAACTTCACCTATGGTACGTACCTATCTACCCAAAATCCTGGATGACGCACGGTCGGTCTATCCGAGAATAGCAAGATTGCGTCTATTTAGCCAATAGGAACAAATTACTTGTTTAGTCTTCTGCACTGCCACAGCCTTACCCGCTAAGCGAGGGTTCAGCTGAAAGGATTCTTGAGTCTTGATTGGTTCGACGGGCAACTTTACTGTAAAAGTCCAGCTTGAATCCAAAATTTGTTCTATCCAGGTTGTTCTATTCTTCCAAAAGCATTGACCACTACGTTAGACAAAGCTGACAAGAAAATGGATACCATTCTTTGCAATTCCGCAAATTTTCCATCAGCAATCGTCATCACCTCGTACAGATCAAATCACCGCACATGTCTTCCTTATCTGCCACTGTGTCTAAATCCTCCATCAGCCGCCTCACGGCTTGACTACTTGAACAGTCTCAAATGATTTCTAACTACGGAACAGGACTTTGCCTTCGAGGCCGCCAATGCTGACTTTTCTCAAGAAATTATTCTACTCTGTCGGGATCATACAATCTAGTCTGACATGTAGAATCTAGAATTCTGAACACTTGCTTGGGTAGCTGGGGGATTAGCGAGGATCGACACCGGGAATGCAACTGCATGAGCACAGACCGGCACCCAGAAGACTTTGGTTTATGTTTCATTACAAATCTTCCTAATTATATCTCACTCGACCAGCTCAACCAAGACCAACTTGCAGATCTGCCACACTATTCGTTGGCCTTATTTTCAGCCTCTAAGCTTGTCAGTGCTTCCATGTAAATGCGTAATACATATGCAGACCGACAGGCCGGAGACGATCCCCGCACATTAAGTCCGCATTGATTACATACACTGCAAAGACTCTCTTACGAAAAGGGACGGAGGGGGTGAGAACAACTCCAGAACCATACGTACCAAACATAATCCCATCCTCTACATGTTGTGATAACCATCAGATTCGCCAAGACGCGGCTCACCAGACCGTTGCATCGATGCAAGGGCCTACCACCGTTATAGACATTTCACGCTTGGCCCGGCCGCAATAGGTCGCGTTTAGGAACACGAACCTCGCGGGGAATCCTGACATCGTTGCTAACCTTAGCTCTCGGGTATCGTGGCCACTTTGGATGATCGCAGGAGCAACAAGGACCGCTGTCATGTCAACAGGGGGTCCCTTGATCAATCAGCAACCGAACCGCAAATCACATTGCTTCCCAACCGTGCTTCTATTCCCCAGCCTTATGTCGCTAAATTCTTACTGGCGCATCAATAACAAGGGTGCTTTCCGTCACTGCGGAATGGCCGATCTTTGACTTTGACTTTCCCATTCTCGTTGCGGTCTCGTTGCGGACTCGCACTGTTTCTAAGCTTGTTCGTGGTGAGTTCAGCATGGGATAACATTCTCGTGATCCCATTGGACATTAATGGTATTCTTTTTCAAAGCTATATGATTATTCTCTATGAGAGCTTCCTTTTTAGTCAGTCCCGTTCTTTACTGGGTCTTTGTGTCCAAATTATACCTAGCTACGTTTTCCAAAGACGCTATCTATAACCACGATTCCCCAATCAGCATGCCGCTTTCATATCTTCACCTACATGAGGCCCTTGCGTGTCTAGTATTCAGAATTCTGTCATCTACCTATTTCTATACAGTCTACATATCGATGACTAGTTCAACAGCGGGATAGTAACGTAACCCCCCAGTATGATGGATATCAACCGTCGTCAGCATCACAGCCCCATGTGGGTGAGCCGGGTCAGAGGATGACCTATCTGGCTGGGAGTTCCAAGTCAGGTTTGACTGGTTATTCACTTTAATTTCACCCTAGTACAGCACACCGATTCCAGACGAGCCTTTTGATATACCATAGGTTTACATAAGCCCCTCGTCATGGTGTAGATAACCTCACGGCTGGGGAATACTCACGACCTGGGTGTTTCCGTAGCGTCTCCCATGATATTCTCACCGATCACGGTCGAACGCCGGCGCAATACACTTAAGATGGAGTTGTCATGCTAGTCATTCATTCTCAATATAGTTCCTCAACATCAGATTGTCCGTGATCACATGGCCAGGGGATTGGATCATTACGCCTATGAACTTGGTTCAACTTCGTTTTCTTACTAGGCATTACCTCTTGGACAGTTCAAGCGGCTTCAATCTGGTCGTCTGGCTTGTGGTTGATAGGCTCTTTATCTGAAGGGCCCCCAAAGCAGCTTAGAGAACCTAAGGATATAAACATCGACGGCTTTCCCTAATCAACAGACAAGTGTTCGGCAGACCAAGCTACTTCTTCGACAGCAACTTTATCGAAAACAACTTCTCCAAGACCTCCTAATACAGAAAGACCAACATAGAAGGTTGATCATGCCTTAGTCTCTATGTAAGGCAATGACCATGCTAACTCTTTCTTAAGATCATTTTCGTCGACCGCAAAGATCACACACGTACCCTTCGGCTAGAACTATTAGTCAAAACGCCCGAAGATAATTCAAAAGTTACAGTTAGGATATCAAGCATGTCTTCATCTCGATCAGGACACAGAAGCTCCCGTGGTGGCAAGGGCAGACAAGTGCGTGACGGTTTTCAATTCGTAAATCCCCTCCGCGGCTCAACATGCGGTCGTAGTAGAGACTCTACCTACCGACCCATCGAATTATAATCGCCCGAGAATCGTCGTAACTAACTTGACTCCCAATAGTCTTCTGTTCAGCAACTTATCGAATCGTTGCGCACCCACCGTGTGAACACACTTACCGAGCTCTGCCGGATCGAACGAGTCGCTGCTGGTTGCGAGAACGAGGAAGATGCCCAAGCTTTCCAGCAACCGATGACCTCCGCGTGGGATTACTACGTGAATAGCAATCAATTCCTAACGGAGCTGAGGGGCCTAACGCGGAACTACCCCATCTCGGGAGAACTAGTCGATCAGGCGCACCACCTGGTCCGAAACGACCCAAACTCGAACCGAAGTTGGAATCTAGCGTGGCTATGCCTTATCAAAATTCGCGATGAGTAAGTCTTCATAAACCCGCATATATACCCACTGCCCATTCCTGCTCCCTCCATGCTACACCGAGGAGATGAAGAAATAGGCCCCCAACAACGTCTCGTCTCTTACTTACCTTCTTTTCGCATGCAGCGGTTTGATTCCCACGTACGCGCAAAACGACGCTTGGCGCAAGGAGATGTGGGGTGGTCGCGATCCGACGCAGGAAGAGGCCGACCAGCTCGCGCAGTGCTTCGAATACGAATGGACGCAGGCGGTCGAGAACATGCTACGCCACTGGCCTGTGACCCCGACATGGTACTAAGTCCAACGACATTTCCTTTTCTCAAGCATCTCCTTCCATACTTTAGACTCTGGCATTACATGGCTGCTGCATAGCAAGGGCGTTGGAACCATAGCATTGCGTTTTTCTACGGCGCTGGGCCGCTCAAACATACGGGGGTTTTGGAAAAGGAGGATCGGTTAGAGCTCGAGCATTTACAGGGGTTTTCTTTCACTTCTTTTCTTGCATTGGATATTGGATATCGTGGCATAGCGTGGGATTCTTTCTTTTACAGCATTGGCGGCGTTTTGTGTTTTTCTTTTCTGCTCGAGTTCCTTCGAGTTCCTCTCCTTTCGCTCTACTGTCGTCTCACATCTCTTGTTTAGATATCTTTCTCTCACTTTTCTTAACTAAACACCCATACGTCTTTCTTTACGAACCAGTCTTTTCTGTTTTTGACTTGAACATATTGCCGTTGTACTGAGATAGTCCCTCCTCGTGGCTGACAGAAGAGTAGGGCCGAAACCTGAATTAGGGACTACTACTCCTCAACTTTGGATGTGTAGGTACCTACCTAGGTAAGAAAGGCTTAAGATTGAAGGATATCTTGCTTACTATACGTCATGGGATATATACGTCATACGAGTCGACAAATAGCAAATTACTTTAATGTACCGAGAGCACCTCGGTATCAGTTGTGCTTACTGCAGCTTCAGCTAGTCAGCTAGTCAGCCTTGCAACCTTGCCCACCAGGCTAGCTGAGCTTAAGTAAGAACCCGAAGATGGGTATAACTCAATCTATCCATGCATATCTTTCCCTCGATACGCAATCTATTCTGCTCGATGTCTACAGCATGAATATCGATATAACTACCTAGGTGTCTAGGGTATTTATCTCTCGTTTAACTAAAGGAGCTGGTCTAGGGTTAAGGTTGTTTTAAAGAGAATCAGGTCGTCTTCTTCTGGGCTCTCGAGGAGAGTGAAAGAAACTACAATTTTAAAATCTTAACTCAAGTTTCTGTCTACGTTTTGTATTGACAACTAATGGGCAGTGTACATGTGCAATAACTGCGTATGATAATTATTTACATTCAGAAGTCTTCTATAGTAGGGCCCTTGAGGATAGTATTCGTATAAGTTCCTTTATTATATGGATTCAGCCACTTATAGAATTTGATCACACGAAAAGAGACTCCGACTTAGTTACTTCCAACGTTCGAGTCCGAGGACTAGAGTAGTAATAAAGGATTCTTCTATGCCCACGAAACAGCCGTACTCAAGTGACAATGATGACGGGCTGACGACGAATCATATAGACCTATCCTCCACAACTTGGTATAAGCTTCACTTAGAGCTTAGTTGTGATCGCGGCATAGAGCTAGAATACTAGTAGACTGGATAAGAAATCGGCTCCAGAATGCCTCCATCTACGACCACTCTCGGCATCTGTCCATAACCGTCGCTTATGTCAAGGCTTTGCCAAATCACTCACGACGCATCGATTCTGTTTCTGCCATGGCAACTCCAATCCCAATGCGGATGTCTGCCTTTTCATTTTCAAGTCTTTCCATAGCTCCAGCTCCCCTTCTGGCAATATTCTTTCCTAACCCAACTACCTAAACTAATCCATTCGACTTCTTTCACACCTTCAACTCTTCCCATCTCTCCCAAGCACCTCTTACTATCTTCTCCGAACACATAATTCTATCCTCTCCGATCGCGTCTTCCTATCCTCGCCGAGCACATCCTTTGCATCATCCAAACAAATCCAACAGAGACAACCTCATCACCACCCAAGATGTCGAGACCGCTCTTGAGCCTCGATACCGGAGAGATGAAGGGGCACTTCGAGACTGGTTCTTTTCATACGTCCCAAGACGGCGAAACAGTGTGCGCCTTCAATTCTCAACCCCTAGACGCCGTGGGTGTCTTCTTCCGAAAGCTTGAGGACTATGGTCGTGTGGACAGAGACAACAACGAGATGCTTGTCATCAAGATCCGACACCAACAACCATGGAAATTGCTGGCGGTCGTCAAGGAAGCGTGGGTTGCTAGGCACCTTTGTGAGCAAATCCGCGGCGTAGTGAAGTTCACTGAGCTCAAGCCGGGACATGAGGTCTCCGTGACTATCAACAAAATCTCCGTGTTGTCGAGTTCTTCCCAGGTAACGCCTGAGACGATGATGCGAAAGAAGAACCGGGCCATTTTCACCACGGACAAGCCAGGAACGGTACATCCGATGATCGACTACGATTACTATGATGAGATGATGAGCCAAATTGAGAGTCTCAAACACCAGGCTTATGCTGCATTCTCCGGTAGTCATTTGACACTAGCTCCCCAGCCGCAGTTCCTCCAGCATCCTGGCCCAGTGTGCCAATCAGCAACTAACATGCTAGGATTCTTTGTCCCTGCCGCCCAACAAGCGCAAGGTTATCAAGGTCGAGGAGTGCATCCTGCACCCCATTCTCAGCAGGTTCGGGGACAGTCACGCGGCTGGGGTCACCACTACAACTACAGAGGAAACCAATTTGGAGGCCAGCTGCAATCTCAAGACCGAATTCAGAACCAGGCTCAGAACCAGAGTCAGTATCAGAACCTACCGCAGAGCCTACCACAGAGCTTGCCACAGAAACCAGATCAGGAGCAAGCTCAACAGCCTCAGAGGCAGGCTCAGAGCCTGCCACAGACTCCACCTCGAAGCCTGCCAGAGAAACCACCCCAGGGCCTACCATATGAGCCACCTCAGAACCAGCCTCGAACACCCGCTCAGTACCAGCATCGAACGCCTACTCAGTACCAGCCTCGAACGCCTACTCAGTACCAGCCTCGAACGCCTACTCAGTACCAGCCTCGAACGCCTACTCAGTACCAGCCTCAAACGCCTACTCAGTACCAGCCTCGAACGCCTACTCAGTACCAGCCTCGAACGCCTGCTCAGTATCAGCCTCGAACACCCGCCCAAAGCCGATCTCTGAGCCAATCCCAGAAGAAAGGATCTCCTAGTATTGGTAAGGGTCCCCAGAGCCTGCCACAGAAACCACCTCAGAACCAGCCTCGCCGCCGAGGTTATAACCAATATCAGAACTACTTCCAGAGCCCGGCTGAGAGCTCATCCCAGAACCAGCCTCGAGCACCGGCTCAAAACCGATCTCTAAACCAATCCCAGAAGAGAGGATCTTCTAGCAAGAATTGGAGAGCTGAGGGACATCAAGGAGACCAAGCCGAGGAGGAAAAGGGTCGTACGTATTGGGGTCGAAAGAAAATGGGAAAGGGCAAGGGAAAGGACCAGGGAAAGGACCAGGGAAGTGGCAAGGGCAAGGGCAAGGGCAAGGGCAAGGCTAGAGACGACGAAGACCACCTCGACGACCCTTACCAGCGATCAGGATAACGAGTGAGTCCGTGGTTGGAATGTGCGATACCTACTGCCTATGCTGGCGTGTCTACGTCGTGGACACCTTGGTGTAGTCGCCCATCTACAGCACCACGTTAAGAGCATGGGGCTGAGAAAGGCGACTTTCCAGGCCAGCATATATGGATAGGTAGGCGCTGGATACTTGGTTCGTCTTTGCTGCTTGCTTGCCTAGGTGCCATATCTCTCTACCCATAGGACCACTAGGAACGACACAGAGGACTTGGCGTACGCGCGTGCGTTGGAAGTCATCGAGGTATCGAGGCTTGACATAGGGACGAAACCCCTAACTCGATGGATATCGATGGATACCTAACGATATAGACTTATGCGCTGAATTCGAATGGATTGTTTTCCCAGATACCTATGTCCGTGATGCTACCAATATTTGCTTAAGTGTTCCAGAATCCCAGATGTGATCAATTGTATGCCAGTTATAACATATTTCTTCCATATTATGTTCCAGTGATCTTTTGTAGGCGTAAGATGTAAGATGTAGCTTGGTAAGAGGTACCTACATGTAAGTACCTATAATCCGTGGAGATTGGATGGACGCCACTTAGGTAATTCGGCATTAACCCCGCCCCCGCCATTAAGCTCCAGCGGGTCAAGACGGCTTGAACAGGTACATGTACTTGGAGTGGCATACAAACGATTTCATCTCCGTCTCCGTAACAAATCGCTCTCTATCTTTGCGAAACACCCCCTAAGATCACGTAACCAGTACCCAGAAACAAGGTAAACAAAGTAGAATATCCGTTACCTACCTTAGTTCCAATGCATAAAGATCAGCCTATCCACCACGGTTCCCTGGAGCACCTCCTGCCGCCGAGCTGGAAGGCTCAGATCACGGGATGGCTCGCCGAGGATACGCCGTCCTACGACTACGCGGGATTTGTCGTGGGCGAGCATCCACGCACCGCCACGCTCTGGGGCAAGAGCGCCGGCATCATCGCCGGCATCCCTTTCTTCACCGAGATCTTCAAGCAGTGTGGCTGCGAAGTCGAGTGGCTTGCCAAGGAGGGCAGCTACGTCAACCGCCCCAAAGACGGATCCGGCAAGACCAAGGTAGCTACCGTGTCGGGTCCCGTGCGTGGGTTGTTGCTCGGCGAGAGAGTCGGTCTGAACCTGCTGGCCAGGTGTTCGGGTATCGCTACGGTCAGCCGCGACATGCTGCTCAGCCTGCGTAGCGCGGGGTACGAGGGCATACTGGCGGGGACCCGCAAGACGACGCCCGGGTTCCGCATCGTCGAGAAGTACGGGATGCTGGTGGGCGGCGCCGACACCCACCGCATGGACCTGAGCTCCATGATCATGCTCAAGGACAACCACGTCTGGAGCCGCGGCAGCATCACCGAGGCCGTCCAGGCCGCCAAGATGGTCGGCGGCTTCGCGCTCAAGGTCGAGGTCGAGGTGCAGAACGAGGAAGAGGCCGACGAGGCCATTGCCGCGGGCGCGGATATCGTCATGCTGGACAACTTCACCGGCGAGGGCGTCAAGATCGCGGCCAAGAGTCTGAGGGAGAAGTGGAAGGGCAAGCGCGAGTTCTTGATCGAGGTTTCCGGCGGTCTAAGAGAGGACAACGTGTTTGACTACGCGAACAATGGTACGTCTTCTTTCCCTACGTCTGCTCTGGTTGTTCATTTAGCTTGCTGATACGGGGTGCTAGACATCGACATCATCTCTACCAGCTCGATCCACCAAGGCACGCCGCACGTCGACTTCTCGCTCAAGATCGACGTATAATCTCTCCTAACTTCTGGCATATTCTAATTTTCCATGTACATTAATTGCAACGGATATGTGGTACGGAATGGAATGGAATAGGTGAAATAATCGCTAGGTATCCGAGATGCGCCCCGCAAGCGTACGCTGTCGCTTACGATGGGCGTCAACATAAAATCTACCTAACCTACCTAGGTAATCATATAAACTCCAGGAGAATGCATGCGATAGGTTATATCCGCTAGTGAACCATTTCCTTGTGCATGCGTCGTCTCAGGGACCTGGGTACCTAGGTATGTCATCCTTAGGAATGCCTGCTGTCTCAAGAATGCTGCCCAAGTTATGACAGGTAGCTCATCCGTCATATGGATGATAAGAAAGGCCTTTATATAGAGCAATAGAACCTAACTCTTTCACATACGACCACAGGATCCGGAAAACTCGGGATCCCGTCCGCTCTCCCCTTGATAAACCGAATACCGCCAGATCAGTAGTTGGGTCGGTGACGACCAGCGAATCCCTGGTGTTGTATGTTTTTTTGCCTTTATTATATCTTGTTATATCCTGTTTTTATTGCATTTTTCTGTCCATTTTTATTCTTCTGAGCCGAGGTGGATTATATTGTATGAAGGGCAGACATATGATGTTCTCCTAGAAATAACCCCTGAACTCGTGCCGGTAAAGGCAGTCCCCTTTCTATGGAGTGTGGCGGAGCAAGCTCCGTGCAGTCGTATTGGTTAATTGCATCAACCTGCTATCTAGTATCTACATACATGTAGGCATTTAGGAGGTACATATCTTGAAATATTTTGCTTTTCTTCCTTTTTGTGTAGGGCTACTCGATAAGGGTCAGTGTGCGCCTATCGTCGTCATGTGTCTGCTTCGCACAAGTTCAGGGGTTAACTGCCAGGGAGTTCAAAACTCCGGCCCTGTGCCGCCACGGTACGGACTGACATTGGCGGGATAACTCCGTGATTGTTGAAATGATTAGATCTACAGAATGTTGAGGATCGTGGGTCGGAATTGTGCTTTTGTAAGGGTAACCCCGTCCTTTGTTAGCGATAGCCAGGCATCTGTTTTGCTATGGAGTTGTTACGAGACCTTTAGGAGGACACCGGGCTGGGGTTTACATGTCAATACGCTGCCCTGGCTTATCACATGCGTTGGGGCCAGGATGTTCTATTGTGAAACGTATAGGTTACATGAAGCCTATTAGACGGAAACTTCTAATCTTATATGAGGGTCCGTTCGCGAATACTGCGAGTATCTTCCTAGCTCATCATCATAATCTTAGCGATCCAAAGAACTTAAAGTCCTACTCATGCAGTCCGTATGTCTGTCGGCTGATCAATCGCTGAATAAGGCAGTGGCTCGAGAAATAGGCGAGTCCGATACTAGACCGATGACCTGGCCTTCGAGAAATCATTATCCCCTAAATGCCGCACCGTACTGCCTGCCGGAAGGTTGATACTGTCGAGTTCTGGCTTGCACGTAGCCATGCATGGGTCCCGCCTGTAGCATTCGCGCCGACTTTCCCTCGCCTGTTGTCGTTGGTACAAGTACAGGCTGTACACGTTTCAAGGTACCAGCAATGACGACGGATGGTAGACGAATAGCTGACGGATAAGACACTAAGCTGCAGTGCTCGAGACATACATGCGAAGCCAGCTACGACGTGTGTATTGCCGTCAGCCAGGTGACCCAATGCCGACAATTCACGGTGAACAGACGAGGCGCAGGTCGGCGAGAAGCAAGTAAGCACACGGAGCCATGGATCATTGATTTACGTTTATGTGCGGAGTATAGGGTCGGCAACCACTCGGCTGTGGGCTCAAACGCTGTTGGTGACTGTGGGGATTATTCCTATGTAGTATGTACAATGATGCTCAAAATCCTGCGGTAAGACAACCCCGAGCATTGAACAGGCAGGTAATAGGCAGGTGTCCCGTTGCGTATGCTGTAGAGGTAGGTAGCTAGCATCCTTCCTCGACTCTCTTCCTCGGCTACTATACAGGCAGCTCGTGCCGTCCTTTCTCCGTCATGGTCTCGAAAACACAGATGTTGGGGGCCGCTCCTATTTGCCGGCTCTTCACAGGTTTCTTGTGACACACTTACTATGCTGTGGCGATGAAAAATGATATGGTGAATATGATATCGGTCTTATTAGACTGTAGAGACTGCTATTCTACGTGCTGCCGGCTTACGGATTCTTAGGCTAGGACGGAAATTCGTAGCATAAGCAAACCGAAGTAGTTATAATTTGATAGTGGCAACCTGCTTAGCCAACCAAAGAGTAAACGTGCATGAACCCGAATTTCTTGGCAAAGGCTCTTTCTCATCGAGTAGTTTGACAGGAATATTCCTTGTAACTTGAGTAATTACGCCTAAAACTAATATGGGCCATGGCCTCTTAAGCCGTAGGGCTGCATTACGCAACTCATTCGCGAGGTTTTCTCGCAGTAGTGAAGACACTAAGCAGGGCGTGTTAATTCGGGCAGGATAGAGTCTTAATAGGGGTTTTCTTACGCTGTGATGTATGGTCTGACCTGTGCTGCTTCGATTTCTTGCCAGAAGCTAGGTACTATGGCGTCAAATTCTTCCTTCGTCCATCCGCAGCTCTGAAATAACAAGCCACAGTGGTTGTCGAGCACTAAAAAGGGTTAAAAAAAGCTCAAAAAATTTCACAACTATCAGATTACGAGTCCTGCTGACGAGGGGTTCCGGAAATAAACTACGGGTGCTTGGGCCTTAGGTCGGTGCGCAAGGGGAATCTTACCGTAATGCTTAGTTGTTATCGAGTTCATTAGACTCTGTCGGGTCTTCATTTTCTCATCCTGGGCCCAGTTCCCGACCGGCAGAATCTCACTCCGCTGAACTATCTTCTCGAAATTGGCTTCCACCATCCAGACGGGGGCGTGCGGTGACGGGTTAAAGTCCATGCCGGTCTTCTCGCACACGTCTCGAAATACTTGTAAGAACTCGGGGCACAGCTCGGCCTCGGCGAACTTGCCGTCGAAGTCGAGAACGTTCAGGGCGATCTCCGTCATCTCGAAGAGGCCGCCCGGTTTGAGCTTGTCGTATACTTGGCGTAGCAGTCCCGGCCAATCCATGACCCCACCGGCTATGCTTCGCGCGTGAACGAAGTCGATTGAATTGTCTGGGAACTTCCACGGATTTTCTACGTCGTCGATCTCGAATTTGACGTTCGGCGGCACGCCCTTCCTTCTTTGGATGGGGTACACGTCCACACCGGTAATCTGCGCTTGGGGGTAGCGGGCGGCCATCTCGATAGGCCACACGCCGGTCCCGGTGCCTAAATCTAATATCTGGGCTACGTCTAGCGGTAGCCGCGTAGAGGTCAAGGCGCCATCGAGGCAGTGTCTATAAAGTTTATGCTGAACCTCGCATCTATTTTGCTCTAGTTCGTCGAAAGGTAAGAAGATTTTGCCCGAGATGTGGTAGTGGTGACCCCAGGCCTCGATGGAGGGCATGTCTTTTAGTCTCGGATCCACCGCATCGGCGTCTTCTTGGGAGTCGCTGCTGTCCCCTGCAGGGCCTTCATCCTGATGTCTGGTCTGAGCGCGAGCAAAGAGAAGCGGAGGATCGGCTTCACTTACCTTGCGGTGGCCCTTCATCACCTCTTTCTCTTTTGCCGATGAACGACTCATGCTTGGCAAATTTTGACTCGGGGTCGAAAACTATTCCGTTTTTGCTTGGCGCGCTCGAGTGATGCCGCCCGAAGTGTTTTAAAGTGAGCTGGTTGTATCGATGTCTCATGGCACGCGTTTGCTTTGTGTTCTTCTACCTGTCGTCCTAGGTGATGCGAAATGCCGGAGGATCCACCGCACCTACGACACTCCTCTTGTTGTTGGGGTTCCAACGCAGCTGGGTTACCATTCCGGGACGTTGCCCGTCGACAACATTTTGTATCGAGTAATGTGTGCAATTGGATATCCAGTAAGCGATGCCGGTATTGCTGGCTTTTGGCACATCCAACGGTATGCCGGTCCTCGGCAAGTACATACCATACACCCCGAAGATGTCTTGGAGGCCGATCCATGTCGGCTAAGGATTTCGAACTCGGGTGGTCAGATTTTGCATAACCCCCATTCTTTCTTTTTTTGTGAAAAAAACCGGCGGGTTACCAGCACGAGGCAGACGAGGCAGAACCCGAACACGTCGTCCAAGGATCCCGGGAGAAGGTAGACATCTGATGGATCCCATCTGCGAGTTGGTATGAATATGTGCAACGAAGCTGCAGTCAAAGTTGCATTTGCAGCGTGTGCTTTGCAGAGGGAGCCACTCTGGGGGGAAAAACGGTATGTGGATAGAAAAAGAACGGTCCGATTCCTACTGGCTACAGGACGGGACCGTGGCCGGGTCGAAACGCATCCTGCAATACTGACACCTCGGCCCCTAGTTTTCCGTCAGGGCGATGATGTCGTTGCGAGGGAATTTTAACCGTATGCAGCGGATCACCATATGACATAGGTAGCATGTTGTGCAGTTAGACTTCTAACTCGTCCAGATTACCACCACTGTACGCACGCATTGTAACCGTAGGGTGGGTTTTCCGATCTTCTAGACTTTTTGATGGACATATGCTGTGGCCCTCTGCCCCTGTCCCTGCGGGGCCAAGCACCAGTGGGCGCCGTACGTTAGGCGGCTTACCATGGCCAAACTGCCCCCTAATGCAACAATATGATGCTAATGGGTGGGTAGCAGTGGGTAGCGTCCTTCGACTTCGAGTCGCCTACATGTACCGAACCTAGCCATCAAGGGTGGAATCATATCAAGCATGCAGGTTGATCGATGTCGACGGTCCTTGATAAGGCAAGTCTACGAGAGGAGAGCTCCCTGACCTGTATATATTTAAGTACAATCACCTAGAAGATCAGATTGTTCACGTTGGAGAATTCTAGTACGGGGAGATCCGCATCAGGGGTCGAACCTTGAACACGTTGAGTAAGTTACATGGCATTGTCGTAAAAAGGAATGCACCATACCTACAGGTAACACTCATCCATGTGACCAGATGGCCACGTGGATCACACTTGACAATCTGCGCGTACTTTGATAAGCTAATTCTAAATACTCCTATAGGGCTGATTCATCTCGTACTTGGCCTTTTTCAGGGTTGGGGGTGGCTTGTGAAGTCTCGCTATGACCTCTGTGCTACGTCAAATTAGAAGAAAAAAGTCATAACGTGCAGAAGAGAGGTTTTAATCCGATTTAACCAACGGAACTAACTCCGACCAGCCCTAGGTGATTTACCTACCTAGGTAACTAGCGGCTACCCATCAAAAGATTTACGAAGCACATTAGTTGTTACCTGGTACCTTGGGTAGCTGACTTGGTCCGCCGTCTAGGTACTGGTAGGTACCTATCTTACTAACCATTGTCAATCTCGAGCATGTTTCACTTCAACGAAGTGCGAGAAGAGAAGAGAATGATGGAGTCCTATCGCGCCTATAAACTCCATGTTCGCACCACCCACCATCGCAACATCGTAGACCAACTGCGGCGGTTATGCAAGTCAGACCGAATTTAGTAATTTACTTAGCAATTCCAAGGCTTGTTGGCAGGTGAAAGGATCAAGGACGGCCGATGGCCAAGAAGTGATTCGGGGGGAGTCGGCCGAGAACCGTTATTAGACACGTTGCCTATACCTAGCGGGAATCACGGAGCAGGGGAAATGGGACTTTCACCCCCACTTCCTCGCGTTGAGAAGCTGCAGGTATTTCCTTGGAAGATGAACATGCATGTAGATCCCGCCCTGATGTCGTGATCGTTAAGCACGGGGTGACGATGCTTGCGATGGTGAACACTTTTATCATCCCATCTTTCCCCTCTCTCTCCTATCAGCGGAGATGAGCGAATTACGTTCTTCGAAGGTTTCGGACGTAGCCTCCTTCGGCAGGACCAACACGCCACGTAATCAGATATTATGGATACCTCGAGTGGGAAAGAGGAGATGTACGAGGGAGGCAGGGAGGTTGGCTCGAGGGTGCGCTAGGGTTTGTTAGATACACACTAGAGAACTGCGATTTGTACCGAGCTTAGTTCGTGCCCGGTACAGATAGCGTCATGTCATTCATATCCGACTTCCAAGAATTGATATATCATAGAAAATGTACACCCTAGACTATTATATAATCTACATTATATCTAGATGTGGATCTACATCGAACAACGGGTAGATGTGAGTCAAGATACGTTATAGTGGACATGGTGGAAATATCCTAGTCCACGGCCTTCATGAACTGATTGGCCATGAAGGCAGGGCTCTTCTGCACCACGTCCCGCTTCTCAGATGGGGCTGGAATCCCTATCTTGGTCGGGAGTCTGAATCTCGGCTTGCCGAACGGTGCCGGGCCGGACGCTGTCCTCTTCGTTGTTGTTGCCGTGGCGTTTGCCGGGTAGTCGATGGCGCCATATGCGCACTTGCCACCCTTGAAAGCAGCCGTGGCCGCTGCCTTCCACAACTCATTAATGTCGGTGATCATCGGGGCGGTCCACCAAAGTCGGCAGTCTGATTCCTCGACCACGAACTGGGCGGGGGTGCCGTCCTCGAGGTGACTACTGAGGATCTGGTCTTTCACGTTCAAGCTGGCCGCCGTACTGCGATCGACGACGTAGGTTGTGTACGTGTCTAGTGTCGCGACGATCTCGGAGTCGTTCGTGTACGTTTTCGCCGCCTGTGCTTGTGAGTATACGTCCTCGAAGCCGTAGCTTTGCGATCCCTTCACACCACCGACGCCCTGGATGAGGCCTTCTTTCGTCGGTCGTCCTCCCATCGCGATACTCTTGACACCGGCATTAGACCTTAGGAACTCGGAAAATAGCGTGCATGTCGAGGCACAGTAGCCGTCGAGCAGGAGCACTACGTTCTCGGGACCGCCGAACGGGCGCGTGAAGTTCTGGCGGCTACGGTAGCCTGTAATGTCGGTGCCAAATCCGAAGGTGCCGTTACTCGTGCTTAGGGGGTCGTTGAAGTTCCATTGCATGAGGTCTGTGTACGTGTCGCCGCCAAATTCCTGGGGTGCGAACTTGTCCTCGTAGGACGTGAAGTTTTCATTCGTGATGTTGAGATCGTACCGCCAGTTGAAAACAGACTCGTACGCATTGATAACGTCGCGGGAAGCGGTGTTCGGGTCGAAGTCTGCGGATATGTCCGAGAACACCTTGGAGACAGCTGCAAAGCCAGCGTGCTGTCGCCAGCGTCCAAGACCCTCCTGAACTATATCCGGGAACAATTGACGGAAGCCATCGTATCCGAGGAAGATGTAACCTCCACCGTTGGCTTGTACATCCACGACGAGCTTCGTCTTTCCGGCCTGGACAGCAGCTGCATAGAAGTCTTGGGCCACGCTCTGAAACTCGACCGGGTCGCTCGGCGAGAAAGAGAGCATCACGAGGACAGCCACGTCTTCGAAGCCGGGCTGGTCGATGTAGTAACCGGATATGGAGGAGTCGCTGGCAACGATGACTGGGTCAGGGTATCCTACGACTGGAACCCCACTCGCAGCTGCATCCGTAGCCGAGGTCGCTTGCGCAGCATTGCTAGCCGCACCGGAGCAGAAGGTTTCAAAGAAGGACGGTCCATCGACAACGTTCCTCCACGAACCCTTTAGCCGTGCTAGATTGGGCAGGTCCAGCACAGTTCCGTTCTCAAATGTGAAGGATGTGACGTTGCCGGGGTAGATGTATCTACACTATCGTTAGCTTCATATGTTGGGTTAGGGACTAGCTATGAGCATAGAACTATACCTAACGCGGCCTCCTGTCTGGAAATAGCCCTGGTTCTTGTTCTCTGCCACGAACGCCTTCTCGAAGAACATGGAGTTGTAGGCGGCGTCGACATCTTGGTTACCAGAGGCCTGGTTGATCCAATCTCCAACGAAAGTGGCAGCATCTTGTCCGTTGATGAGTTTCACGGCGGATGCGGTTTCAACACCGGAAACGACATCATCGTACACCTTGATGACCGGGGCGGAGCCGTCGGGACCCTCTTCGCTGATCGAAACCAGGGCAAAGGGTCTCTGCCACTCCACCGCCGCAGATAGGGCATCGGGGTAAACCACAAAGTGACCATCGTGTGCCGGTCCGAAGAGCTTCACGTATAGGTCCGCTTGCCACGCATACTCGTTCGGGTACTTGTCGGCTTCGATGTCGGCCTTTACTGAAGCGATCGTCGCCCACAGATCAGTGGGAGGGTAGCCATAGTCGGCTGGCGGATTCTTCTTGAAGGCCGTATCGGACTGCCACTCGACGTACGGCGCTAGCTCGTCGACAAACTTAAGGGCGCCATCCTTGTCGATCGGGACCGAGTTGAGACATTCGTACGCAATTGATGCTTCCACGGTTGGTGTGGCTGTGGCCCTGATCTGGGAAGACCAGGAGGCGCTCACAATGGCACAAGGTTCTGTCGCAGTCGGTGTAGCGCTGCTCGTCGTGTTGGCTTGTCTGCGGTCGAGGACAGAACCATTTGCGAGCGAAACAAGCGCCAGGGCGCTGACAGCGGAGGACTTCATGGCTGCCGTTGACGACTACCACCGTACTTGCTATCTCTCACCTACTCGATGAGCCGTAGAAAGACAAGGTGAGGAAGGTGTCAACACGACATTATCGGCGCGCGTGCAGACGCTCGAGCACTTATACGCAGCAACCCCCGCAAGCGCACGATCCCCAATTTCTTCTGGATTTTCCCGTTTAGGTAGGTGAGACGCCTCTCCCTTTATCCGATGGGGCGAGATCTTGATGGGGGAGGCGCTGGGGAAGCCAGGGGGTAGCAGTGCATGAAAGAGATCCGCATATGCTATTGGAGCTCGGGGCTATGCATCGAGGAACACATATAAGAAAAGATGCTGGGGAGCATGCAGAGCATAAACATGGTAATTTGGAATCTGACGAATCTGACTACATACCAAGAAGACCTCACTATATCTTGCATGTTTACATAGTATTCCGGCATTGCGTCTGTTCCTGGTCTAACCTAGAATGAAATCGTCCGGCTCTGATGGAAAACAAGAGTTGATGTTTCCTTGGTACCTACATAAATTTCATCTCTTCGAGTGAGGCTGTACACGTCCTATCGCTGCGGGATCCTAGCTAGCACGCCTTCGATGGGCCTACTAGCGTCGCCGTTGAAGCTTGTCTAGTGTCGTTTGTCGGCACATCGTGGGTTCGTCAAGCTACTTGCGGAGGTAAATAAAGCACCCGTTTCGTGGAACTTTTAGGCAAGAGCTTGATTGTTCCCGAATTTGCAATTGGTGGGATATTCAGCAACGACGAAAACTCGAAGGCTCCCCTAGCAACCAGACTGCCAGAGAGCAGGTTTTATGCATTCCAACTGATGTTGTGTTACGTATCGAAGATAAGACGGACTCGTCAGCGGCGAGCATATCTCGAATGTCTTGTTTGCGAGTTTCGACCTAACAACCGTCGATCATTAAAATGATGTGCTGTGCCTGACAGATCCAATTTCCGACCCCTGTAGTCCCCGCTAGATAACGACGCATCCGCTCCAGGTTTTGCGCTGCAGCTTACCTATCATAGCTCATAGCTGACTATTTCACTTATTACCTGACATGCAAGCATGTGATGTGAGAAGCGGTGCTGAAAAGTGTTCAGCCAGTCAGCTAAACATTTCTATGAGCCGATTTTTTTTTTCTCGTTTTACATAGTATGATCTCACTCACTACTCTTTACATAGGTATGTAGAACAAGTTCTCGGCATGTTGACGTAGGTACAGTAAGGAGCCAAGACGGATACCTGCTGAGTGGCTTCTCGGCACGCGTAACCGGAGGGGAAGTAAAGGTTGTGAGAATGTGGCAAAAACGCGATCACCTCTTCCTAGCCTAGAATGAATGCGTATCGCTGGAGATTCATATCACCAGCTATGGCACATCAATAGTATTGTATGAAGCATTGTTTTTCCCCCTCATAAACCACTAATATCCGAGGTCACCCACCCATTCGTAATTTGCCCCGTGGGTTCTAGGGATGTATGGTACACGCCGTCGGAAAGCAATGCCTCTGCCGCTCCAACCCCAATGAACTTCCAAACACCGGCCGTCTGCTCCGGATTCAGGTCCCTAACCGCCTCATCGGTGATGGTCTTCGCTAGGAGGGTGAACTCCTGGCTATCATCGTCCAAGTTATGGAAAAACAGCCTCGGCCACTCGATGCCAGCCTTTTCTTCAGTTGCTCGCATTTCTCGCTGGGCATCTTCGATCTTCTTTTTCTCGTCGCCGACAACGTGCATGTCTCCGATAGTAATCCCTTCGACGACCTTGCGCCATGCTCTCCGCGACTCCCAGGGGTTCTGTTCATCTACGCGATTGGTTCTGATCTCCGCCACGGGCTCGTCATCAACGTCAAAACTCTCGATTTCCTTGCCGTTCAAGCCATTTACAATCGTAAGCAGACCATTCCATTGCCCGTCCACTTCAAACAGCACCTTCCCACCATCTCGAATGTTAGAGACTTCGGCATGCACATTATTCTTTGCTCTGCGTCCTAGCGTGCTCCGGCCTTCGAAATCTATAGTAGCCAGGTATCCCGAGCTCGACGATACGTAGCAGGTGCCTTCCAGTTCCGGATACGGCTGTCCAATCAGCAGCCCCTTAATCACCATTGTTGGTAGTGTCATCAAGTGACTCTCGCCGTGTATTTCGTCGCGAATGATGGCGTGGCCTATCTGCTTCACCCTAACTCCCGAAAGCGGGCTAAAGGTAGTCTCCTGAGCCACGTAGCCGGACGACGAGATTCCATGAGCCTTGTTGTACAAGAAGCATGCCGTCACTGGAGGGTGATGCGACACCTGCTCGCAAATTAGTTGGGTCGCGCTACTGTCTTTACTTTCAAAGGTGCCCAGGAAGAGCTCCCCCAGGAAAGCGTTGAGCGGCTTCTTGGTGCCACCGTCCTCTTCCCCCGAATCCCCATCGGAGGCTGCGGCCGCGTAGACTTGACGCTTCAGGCTGCAGAGGAAGTTCTTAAGAACTAGGAGTGCCCGCCGCGCGGGATCATCTTCCCGCGCTGGCTGCAAGAATAGCTCGTGGCGCTCAGCCCACGAAGCTGGTATTTCAGTCACGGACTTGGGCGAAAGGACGAACGGTGGAGCAGTGATATTCGAGAGGTCTCCTCTCACTGTTGCCAAGTAAGATAGGAAATCCTTCACCTGGGAAAGGTTTGATTGCGGCGTAGTCATCTGTACAGGTGTCTTCTACCTTGAATGCTACGAAAAGACACTGCACAAATCAAGGTCGTCGATGCCTAGGTATCAAGATTTGGACATATGGCTTCAATGGTATGCATGGTTCAAAGTACGGAGCCAGGTGCCTACAACACCTAGGTAAGGTAAGTGTGCCTACACTAGGGAATCTATTCGGGGTATAACTGAAAATGTATGACGCTGTGTGGCGTTGTGCTATGATGCTTCGATAGGCAGCCTATAAGGAGTCACAGGCACTAAAACCTTTAGACTAAACTCCTTAGTGCGCCCTGCTATTGGAGACAGAAGTTTATTAATTAACCTTCTTTTCAATCCCACTCATATGCTTCGTGTTCAGTATAGGTAAGCAGTTTGCTGGTAATACAGGTAGGCGCCATAGTTCACTTCCATAGGGTCAGAGGGGCTTGTTTAGAGCACTGTAATGGACCCTTCCTAATGAACAGAAAGTCTAATGAGACGATTCTTCCACTTCTCGGTACTTCTATAACCCCTTCCTCTCTCAATACATATTCTCTCATCATTTCTTCTACCTTTATATCCTTTCTAGCTTTCATTGCCAACCGCGATTCCGCCAGAGCGGGATTCCTTTATAAGATCATCCAAGGCCAACAAACACTCCGATGCACACGATGTGCACCTACATTTTCACCTGGGACGGATTGCTCCAAAACTAAGCAATATGGCTCAAAAGGCCCCGCAATGTCTATCCGCAGTTGAACTACAATGTCAATCTATCTTACTATTGAAGGAACGAACCTATTTCCGAGAAACCTGTGGGCTTCTGGTACCATTTTTCCTTCTGCACGGCCAAACTATTGAATCGCGTCAGACGTGATCCATACGATGGTTAGGAAGACTCGCCAAGGAAACGGAAGCAATAGATTTGATCGTTGATAATAAGCTCCATCAATTCCTCTCGGAGAAATTCGGCTAAGATCCAGGACATTCATCAACGTCCATGATAGGTCGTCTCAAGGTTCAACACCTGGTTCTCTACGACCCTGTTGTGTCTCAGGATAGCTTGACTATGATACGCAACTCGCCATCTCTTGGAGCGATTCCGTTGCCGATATTGTGGCGTTGTTCGAAGGAAAAATCCAGGAGCGCCATTTGGGTCGAGCTGTCAGGGCCTTTAATGCAAAGAAGGTCGAATATGGTCACGTCATGGACAAGACTAGTCCCTGGATACGGTTCTAATATTTCGATCCTACATCACGAATACTTTCATTGGCAACACGAGTCTGCCACCTGGTAAGTGCAATGAGAAAAGCATCATGTCAAGTCCTAACTCGAGACCCCGATGGGTGACCCGTATGCCCTCTATGCCTGGCTTCTAGTGACAAATGGATCAAGGCAAACCCATGGAAGGATGGTGACACCGCTGTCTCAAGGCCTTCTACTAAAACAACTTACCAACGCCTAGCGACCCAACAGAGCAAGCCACTTTACCAGTCAGGAAGATGTTAGAGAGTGAAGTGTGAAATTATTAGCATCTCTTACTAGCACGAGGTGCAGCAGCTACAAACGCAGCAAGAGAAGCTATACGAGAGACGGGATTCTCTACCACCGAGAAGGAAATTTAAGAAGACAATGAAAGATGAGTCGCGAATGCGGTCGCTGTCAAGGCAAGGTACAAGCCCACCTACAGCCGCTAACGAACCCCTGTTCGACCCCTACTCGTAGCAAGAAGCTTCCCAATTTCTCGGAGTATAGTCTGAATCAACCTAGCCATTACATCAAGACGGGGGAAATTCCCGGCGGAGTACTGTTAGAACCTGCATATCTAAAACGAAACAGCAAAATATGGACACGGCAGGGTACTAGACTTAGGTCAATTAGAATGATTTAAGACTCTTTTCTTTTATAAGAGATAAGCTCCATTGTACGATAGTCTAGTATAAATTCCATCACTGCTAGTATCTTGTAGCCTCTCTGCCTGCATCATTTCATGTGTCTAACGAGGTATTTCCTTAGCCTTTCAAGTATAGGTACCTATGTCTGAAGCAGCTTCACCAGTGACGACATGGCCTTCTTACTACACTCGAGCATGTCCGAATACTTCTCAGGCCCCTTGCCATCAAACACTTCGATAGACAGCCAGCCTCTGAATCCCGTCCCGAGCACGGCTTGGAGGAAATCTTGCACCGGGAGGTAGCCACCGTCGTACGGCAATGGTCTATAATCATGACTCCATTGCCCCCTTGGCCGTAGCCCTTCCTCGTTTACCTTCGCTTCGAGGGGAGGCGCCATCTTGTAAGCATCTGAGATCTGTAGGATGTAGATCTTCTCCGGCGGAACGGTGTTGCTCAGCTCAGCCAAGCTCTGTTTCCATCTGGCATCGAGCTCGTCCCGTGAGGGGCCCTCCACTAAGCCGGATTTTGTGGTTGGGTCTGCCCACTCGCCGCCGCCGCTCTGGAACGTGTCGAGACATAGTCCCAGGTTGGGGCGGTTCGCCTTCTCGACGATGCGCCATACGTCCTTCCAGCTGGGGGCATGCGTGGCCCAGCACCAGTTCTCGTACGCGATGCGCAGCCCCTTAGCCGCGCACATATCCGCTACCTCGGCAAGATCACCAGCTAACTCGTCGAGCGATGATGATATCCCGGGCGCGTCGGATGAACCGATCTGTAGCATGTCGGTTCCGACGGCTTCCATGATGCGCATCCACCCTTCTGCACGCTCAAAGGCGTCTTTCCTCTCACTACTACCCTTAGGCCACCCCTCGAAATTGGCGAAGGGTTGTAGCATGAGGATCTCGAGCTTGTGCTCTTCCGCTTGCACCTTGATGGACTTCCCGATATCGACTAGGGTATCGTAGTCCTTGGGATCCGGTTCTCGACTGTTGAGCATTTTGCCGTATGCCAAGATGTCCGGCATCGACAACTCGACCGCGTCGAAGCCGGAATCCGCAATGGCCTTGAACTTCAAGGGAAGTGTATGGGACTCCTTGTGCCCAATGCTACATGTCGCATAACACGTTGGAACTTTGGCGCCTTGGTAGTCGATTGGCATCTTTGGAAGTGATTGCTCGAGTCAATTACGAGGCTGGTGTTTTGTGCTAGAATTATTTTATTGAGCCAGGTAGACATACATATGTAGTAGAGAGAATACATGTAGCTACTTCAGTTGTACCGTATGCCCTTAGAAGTTGACCTAATGACGTCAACGAATACAGTGGACTCAACCACTACCGACGTAACACGAGACACACGACGATTTATTTTAAAGTTATGGGCTGTACAAATGTCAATTTTGAATTTCAGCTACGAAATCATGGCTTCGAATGGCCAGCAAAAGCGATAATAAAATGAGCTGTTAGACCGTGTTCATTCAGTTGGGCTCTGATTGTCACAGCTACGTCACTGTCGGAACGCTTAAGCTGGCAAAGGGAGACATCCAATTAACATCGTATGCGCGATTGAAAGTACACTTGACATTTGAGCACAACTCATATCTAACGATCAAATTAGCAGCTCTAAGTTTCTAATGAGATTGTCCCATTTCCTCCGCTCTATCCAAGTCTGACTGTAGCATCAAGCACGTATTGACCTGCCTACACGAGCAATGGCTGGACGATCTCTCGCTTCTCAAACTTCACCCGGAAGTCCATAGGTCTGACAAACCAGCCGTTCCAGAACCTCGGCGTCTTAGACGAGTCCTCTAATTGAAGCTACAAGCGAAACGTTAGTGTCTTGAGCAAGAACCATCATTGCGATGGAAGACAGGAACAGTAAATTTCGGACTGGGCACTAGACTCACCTCGAACCTCCTTAGTACGCTAGGGATTAGCTTGTACATTTCCATGAGGCCAATGTGCTTGCCGAGACAGACTCGTGGGCCCATGCCGAACTGCATGAGAGTGTTCTTCATGCGCCGTATCCGTGCAAGCTCTTGATCTCTGTCTTGCGTCTCGTCTACCAGCCAGCGCTCGGGTCTATATACTTCGACGTCGTCGCCGAAGACCTCGGTGCGCCGATGGATCACCCAAGCGTTGCATCCGACAATGGTCCCGCCTTTGACGAAGTCTCCCTCAATCTTAACACCCTCCGGTGGCACGACCCGCTCGAACGGGAGACCGGGCGCCGGGTGGATACGGAATGCCTCGTTGATGCATGCGTCAAGGTAGGGCAGGTCCTGGCTCTCGGCCCAGGTCACGAGGCCGAGCCGGTTGTCCTTGAAGTGGCCCGCCCTGGACTTCTCGTCTAACTCCTCCATCAACTTCTTCATGCACTCCGGGTGTCTAAGGAGGGAGGCGAAGACGCCGCTAAGAGAGACGGCGGCGGGCTCCGACCCGGCAAACGCCATCGAGACGCACATGGTCACTACGAGCTGGTCCGTGAAGAAGTTGGGGCGCTCGAACTTGGCCTGGATGAAGTGTGAGAGCAGATCCGGCGGGGTTTCCTTGGTCTGCTCCCAGGCGAAGTTCTCTTTCGAAAAGGTGGTGCTACTAGACGGGTGCCGCTCGGCTAACCGTGCTTTCGCGAAGCGTGCAACACCGAACGTCGCTTCACCGATCCCGTGCCCAGCAGCCCATAATCGGATGGGGTTCTTCTTCCAGAATCTGTCTAGGACAGGAATCTGCCCAATCTATTCTTGGTCGTTAGCTAGGCTCTTGTTCCACACACACCATACAGTATAGGGGTTGGTTTTACCAGCGCGGCGTAGTCGAATAGTCTTGCGTTTTCGCTGACGATGCCGTCGACATCTACGTTGGACTCGAGAAATCCATGCCTCTTGGAGTAGACCATATCTCCGATAACGTCGAACGTGTAGAATTGGAGCCAGCGGTAGAAGTTGCACACGTCTCCCGTAGATGCGAATCGCTTCTCCGTCTGGTCCAAGAACACCTCGTTCGTCGAATCAAAAAACGGCTCATACTGCATCTGGCTGGACATGCTGAAGGCGTGGTTCACACTTCGCTTGAGTTGCGCGTGGAAGTGCTCTGATTGAGTACTGAATAGGGTCGGGAGCGGCTGGCCCCTGGCCGTCGCCATCTGAACAGGATAAAAATCCGACTGATGGATTGTTCTGTTAGCCTTTAAATTTTAAATCTTCTGGGATTTTCCATCGTGTATAGCTGTACCTTTGTGAAACCTTTGCCAAGGCCGTAGATGACCTTGATGGCATTCGGATTGCCAAACGACAGGGCGTTTGGACCGAGCCTCACGACATCGCCATACTTCTCGTGCAGTTTGATGTGCCATTGCTCTGGCCGTCTGAGCCAGACCTTGTAGAATCGGAACCAATCCGTCAACTGCGCCGGAAAGGGCCCAGGGTATTTGTTCAGCCCTCTATTGAAGTAGTTCCGGGTGAGATAGACAATGGCCACCACCACCAAGGCCAGCGGCCACTGGTGCAACAACAACTCAAGAAACGAACCCGCGATCATAACGACGGCGATATGGTGCAAAGCAAAATTGGGTGAAGCGATACGAGATTGGGCGAGGCTGTGGTCCCTTCCCATGCTTACTAGTCTACATGCTGCGAGAGGTAGATATACCTCTCACATGTGAGAGCGACTATACAGAGTAAGGATCCTCTCCATATGTACCTACGGGGCGCCTGCAGGAGTCCGTATCCGAACGACATGCTCGAAAAGAAATAAGCACATCAGTCTGCCGTGCTAGGGATTTAATGTCGGCAGTTGCGAGTGGCGTCTATCACATCCTTGATTTAAGGGGCTCATTTCGAAGCTCGCCCGGCTAGAAGGGGTCCTAGACGATCTAGCCAGGGCTTACTCTACCTTATCTATATTCTGAGCGGGGCGGGAGAAGTGCCGGTCACCCTCGTGAAATAGGATTCGACTATATGTAAAAGTCCCAGGCACATGGTTACATAGGAAACAGGTGAAGGGAGGTGTGGTGAGGTGAGGTGAAGTAAGGGAAGGCGGGGATGATATAATGCAAATACATATAGGGGAAAACCCACAGCAAAGGTAGCCGGGTTGGCTTTAACTCCGAAGTGGTGTCCATGCAACACCGAACGCAACATAGCACACTCGTAGGGTATATGATATATCAGCGGCGGTCGCTGAAGGACGCCGACCACGCCCCCATAACGCTGTCGATTTCCGGGATCCTCGGCCAGGCAAGCCTGAACCGGATAAATTGTGTAACGCTGATATTCGACGCGCATCGGAGAAGACCCAGACAGCTATCACCACCCCCGAAACTGAAAAAGATCTCCCTACAAAGGCTAGCACGATGTATCGCAACGTCTCATAGAGTTTTCCGGCGGCCCAACGTTGGCCCTATCACGTCGTTTCTGCAGGCCAGGTAGTTAACCCATATTGAAAACAGGGAATCTTCCATAAATACTACACATCGCCTGCGTCCGATAAGAGTCAACCCAGTGGTCTTTTTACGATCCTTGCATAACCAGGCGCTGCCTAGTACCACAAAGGTGCTCCCGATCAGCTGGTAAAATAGGTTGCGTTCTTGTTGCATTGGTAATGATCCAATGCTACAAGTAGGAGGTAGCATTCTTAGTGGAGCGGTTGCGAGGGCAGTCGTCTTCGGGAATGCTACTTCTGTGAAGCCGACGTAGCTCTCGCTTGAAAGTGTTTTCACCGCCGGTATCATGTTACTAAGGAAAAGGGCTCGGCCAGGTATGCTGCCAACCGATGTCTTCCACCTTAGTGCGAACATGAAGTCACCGGACATGCAAAAGCAAATGTTACTGTAGTGAGACTTCGGACGAGGTTTAATTGAGGGGAATTTTGGCTGGTTGGCGATACTATGTAGAAAACGTGGCGCCGCTTTTTTTCATTTTTATTATTCATACGATGGCGCTTTTGCGCATGAGACGGGACGGACCGCTATTTGCTGCGCCAAGTGTCGAAGGATTCAAACGGACCAGAGAGTTAGGTCTCGGGCTATCAACGTGATGACCTCCTCGTCCATATCATTGGCTAGATGCTTGCTCTCGTTTGTGGGTCGTTTGAGCTTGCGGTTGCTGCATCGTCTAGTCTGGTCATTTCCTCGAGGATCCGGAATCGAATTAGGTATAAGCTGTGTGTGGGGGATCTAGATCCCATCCATCCTGTATTCGCACCGATTATCCTAGGCCAAAAAGGCGTCGAATTGAAAGCCGGTAGTTGACCCTGGATTTGTAAAATACCTCCATTGACAAAAAACAATGTTTCTCATGCTAAATGTGCATGAAAGGAACTGTAAAAGTTGTCTTCTGCGGAGTACTAAGACAAATGTGGTGATGATGGTTATGAGCAGTGACATTCTAGTTAGGCCTGGTTCGTCCATCGGTATTCAAGACGACGAATCTGAACACAAGTGATCCATGCATGATCTAGCAGGCATCGCCACATCATGTGGATGGTTCAACCTATCCGCGGCTTCTTATCACTTCTTCCTTGGAAAAGCACAAACTGCGACGGTACCATAAAGTAAATAATTAACCTGGGTCAGAGGTAATGTGCAAGATCTATATGACCGTTACCATCCAATAGGGGGAACAGGTTGAGCGCTCCAAAAACGTGGTCGGTCTGATCCTGCTGGTCCCGCCCCGAAAAAGAAGTACCCGAAGTGGGATCAAGCGAACAGCCTAATGAAAGAAGAGCAGGGTCGATATCGTGAAAGGGGGAGGCAAACAGATCGTGAGTCGACGAAGTCAGAGGTACATCGGCTCCTAAAGGGCCTGAGGTACGCATCCCCGGTTCATTAGTATCCGCGAGCATGGAATCTTCTCGATGTAGGCGTTCCTTCGGCATTAAGCCAAATAGCTGGGAGGAACTTTCCGTGATACGAAGGCGTTCATCAATGTCTCTCCTTTGAAGGTGCTTCAAAGCACTAGAGAGTAACGACTTGGCAATGAGCGTATACTGCATGGCGTGCGTATCATTCTTCGCAAAGTACTCTAGTGCGGCAATAGACATGCGCGCATACTTCTCGAGTATGCGTCCGAATCCTCCCAGAAGGCCGACCCCGAGTACCAGGGACGATGCGAATAGCCACGAGCTTTGTAGCCGTTTAGCAAAGGGCTAGGCAACCTTGGATTAAACAACTTACACTATCAATGGCATACGGCCGTCTAAAAGTTGACGGTTCACGAGATCCAACACCGATTCAGCCATCATGCTTGCTGCATCGATGCATGCATTGGCAAGTCTGGCTCTCCCTGAATTGTCGCTATTACTAGTACTGGGAGCATCGGTCGTGGTAGTGCTGTCCGGTAGGCGTTTGCACAGCTCGTACATGAGGAAAGGTCTAGTAACCAGCATGACAGCGTAATAGTAAGACGACATGGCCTGACATGCCCCGGTGGTCTCAGCCTTGTCTTCGCACGGCGATTCTGCGACGATTTTCTTCAGGCGAGGAAGCCATCTACTGGCCCAATCTCGAAGTTGGCGCGAGATCCCTTCGGTGAGTTGGAGCGAGATCTTCCTCCTAGAATATACCTGGAGTACGATGTCTTCGGTGATCGAAAGGACCTGCACCGATGCATTCAGGAGGTCAAATTTCTCCAGGCCGTCGGCGTCTAACGCTCGACAAGGTACTGTGCAGTCTATGTCCGACATGGACGGTGGTCTTCCCATGGATATGCTGAGGAACAAGTCGAGGACTCGTAAGCTTTTCCAGAGGCGATCCCTGGTCACTGTCAGGATTTGCGTTCGGGTGACTACTAGAATCATACCTTTGAGCGTGTATCTCGATTCCGAATCGAGAATTGACCTCTGTTCTATGCAGGCCGATTGAGTACGCGGCTCGTGCAGCGATCCCTCCTTCCGGTCAGCTACGAAAACGACTTGGGCCTTGCTTATTGGGCGACTCACCAAAGAAGAGGAACGCGCCATTGATCTGGCATGCCCGCAGCATATATAAAGTTATGAGGGCGAAGGCTTGGACCGTCTCGATACCTAGATCACCACCAAGGAAGGAAAAAGCCAGCGTCTTCGCATATTGGAAGTATTCAGCGGCGAATCCCTCGTCGGTAGACTGCGACCCAACAGCCAATACCAGGTAATTAATAGCCGACACTGCGTCCTTGGGCGTTTCTTTCTCGGAAGCCCATCGTAATATTTCGTCTAAGATATTACCATCGACTAGATCAACCAATCCGGATGTCTGCGACAGGGGTCAGTGAAGAATAGAGTTTAGAATGCGGCAAGGTTACCACTGATATAAAGACAGAAACTAGGCGTTTGACTCGGGCGGCGTCTACATGCGGCTCTTTACCGCTGAACGGAAGCAACACATTGGAAGTGGCATTCTCTAGCATCGAAACCCGACTTGTCTGAGGCGCAAAAGCATTCGGGTCTACCCGAGATGTCACAATCTGGCGGACGGTCTGGAAGAGGGAGAGCGGTGCACAGTCGCCAATAAAAACTAGACGAAACAAGTTAACCACAACAGCTCGCCCTAACCATTGGTGGGAATTTTCCATACTTAATTTACCCAGAGCATCACACAACAACCGTGCTTCTCGAGGCACGTCTGCCTCTTCCTCTGCAGAGACATCACTACGAGGGCATTCAACCGAGAGGACGGGGCCAGCGGGAGTATCAGGAGATGCCTCCGGCCAAGCAGACGGGACGGACGACTGAGCTATTGAAGATTCTGGAGAAGGCAAACGTGGCTTTCTCGCCCGGCGACGGGTTGCAGGAGAAAAGTGGCATGCCAAGCCTCCTCGGCCTTTACAATAGCTACAGGGCGAGTTTCCATCGCACTTAACTAGAAAGCAACCCGTCAACCACGATCGTATGTAAGGTTGTTTAGGAGACAGTCTCGTTCTTCGGATGAATAGGTACCTACCTACCTTTACGTTGCTTACATATATCGCAAGCGTTAGCGATACGCGTACGGATCATCGGAGGAGGCATGATGTCTTGTTAGACTGTATCGGATTGCGGCGCTCGCAGGGATTTCATTCATTCTCAACTTTAAAGATCCAGATATCCTAGAATTGTAGACAGTGCTTATGTCATGTAGCTTTGACAGATCAAGAGATGCCTGAGAGACCTAACCTAGGTAGACGGATATCGGAAACTCGGAAGCAAAAGAATGAAAGGACGGGAACGTGCGCTAACAAACGCCCCATCCGAACTTCCGTCAGCGCGGTTGACGTGGCTATCCGAAATCCACTTCCAAACTTCCTCACCGCCGCCTCATTCTTCGAACTCGAGCTCCATTTCCTCATTTCCCCGTATTTTTACCCAAGTCCGGCTCGCTTTACCTAAGGAGTCCCGCGGCCTTGCTTGGCCATCTGGCCATTTCCGGTGTCGTTAGTCCAGTTAAGAGGGTCATTTCTAACGAACTGCTTTCTGGTCTTGGCCCCAATCACGCTAACGAGTCCCAGATTTAGTGCACGATGTGCAGTCCATCTGTATTGTACTAAGCATGATCTAGTCTAGATACGATACATTCAGTGTGCCCTTCTCTACCGTCCCGAGATTGCCATCCCCGTCAAGTATGTCTCGTCACGCGTCTGCTTCAGAAATGGTATCAACGCCGTTCCTCCGGTCCCAGTCAACTCTTCCGCCGGTCGCTGGTCGGATCGCGACGATGTGGTAGCAAGGTTTACCCTCGAGGCTTGACTCTGCTTTCTCGACGGTACAATGATATATCTCGTGACAATCTGCATGTGCCTATTTCGAAAATCGCCGAGGGCCTTGGTGACAGCTTGAAATGACCGTCTTAGTTGTGTCTGCTCGTCCGATACGGCAGGCTCGTTAGCGAATTCTTTGAGACTGCCCATTTGCGACACGTGCTCTAAGAACTCTCTATGGCCTGGCGGCATGTAGGAACGGACCTCTTCGTGGAACCTCGTTGCTCCTTTGCTCGTTCCTGGACAGCTTGCTGAGCTTCCACGTCCGACGATGCCGGATGATGTGTGCTCGACCCCAAGAACAACGTCAAAAAATTGGATAAGAGAGCTTTGTCCGTTGCTTCCACCTCTCAGCTGCTTCCAAATGAGTACATCATCTTCATCTTGGTATAGCACTCCGTTTGGGAGGCCGGCAGCGCCCATGTTCTTGCTACCAGCCAGGTAAGGACGGATCTGATGGTAGAAAACCATGGGATCGCATCTCTCATACATCCGATCGAGGAGTCTGCCGAGCGCCCCTACGCAGGCGGCCATCTCGTCCAGCCCCTTTATTATCGTCAAATAGTCGCGATGCCCGATAGCCTCAAGTGCCCGAAGCATGACCGGGATTATATATGCACCTTCTGCCTCCATTGCTACCGATACCGAGTAAAACCACGACTCGTCCTCCGTGCCGCTGAACGTGTGCAACGCCTGGAGCTTGTCAAGGTCTCGAAAGTCAGATCCTTTGGATGTGAAGTTCCATAAGTTGAGTGCCGAATATGTTGCGACTGGTGGGAGGTCGAGGTGCTCTGACACCTGAAGAAAGGGCACTGATATGGCCGGAGGGAGTACCTGACTACTTGTTAGTCACCTCGTATACGATGTGTGTCAAGAAAGATAGGCACACACCTCTGACGCCCTGTCACCACCCCAGATGTATGCGTGAGCTAAAAAGGACAGAACCACATAGGCTCGGCGCCACTCTTCTTCAGTATGAAGCCTGCCCGTAGAAAGTACCTGCACGCGATTCACAGCTTCCCGGATTGCCCTCTCCTTTATTAGTGAAGGGAGGTCGTCCAAGACAAGCTCCCACGGGGCATAATAGGGGCTTGTAAGTCGTTTTAGGGGGGCTCTGTTAGGAAGAAACCCGTTCTTTGATATGTTGTAACTCGGGAGGAAACCTTCATTCGCAGAACCTTTGGTTACTAGCGAAGGTTGAGTACGGCCCGGCATCGTGTAAGAAGACGATTTAAAATGCAAGTTCAAAGGATTGGAAATAAAAGAGAATAGAGCATGTAAGACACAATTCGCAATTTACACTGAGAACTATGTCGTGATATAATCGCAATTTATGGAAAACCTGTTCAGAAAAGGAGTCCATATTTGTCTCCATATACATACCAGTATCGGAACTCGGATCACGGATCACGGAAGAGTTTTTACTCTTTGCGAATAGATCTCATCGGCTACCTACTTTCTTTCACGATAAGGATCGCACCAGCACGGAAAACTCTGAGACTGTACACGTCTTTTTAGGGAATCTCTTATCCACTACAGAATGCACATTTGCCGATAACATGGGTTGTGACTTGGTACTAGTCAACTCCATCATCTCTATCTTACGTGAAGGTAGGTAGTCATCGGAGACTACGGCTTCCGAGATGGAAAGCTGAACTCTCATTCAACATATATGTATGGACAACTCCCATACCCAACTGATAGCATTAGATCAGATACAAACCATTGCGAACTGGACTCAATTGGAGCTTTCAGGATATTTTTTTGAAATCTGCCAGGCGTAAAAATGGACCGATAGGATGGAGTACCTTGTTGGGCAATAGAGCATTCTCCACGCCGTAAGGAGGTGCCTTACATCTAATCTGTCAGCCTACCTTATGCACCCGCTCAGCTCGATCGTTCTCATCGACTAGGTAATTTCGAGATTATCATCTTGGCTTTGACATGAAGGCAGCTTACACGTGAATACCTAGGTTAGTAGCCTTTTCATTAACTGGTGGGAATGGGGGTGTGGTCCCAGAGGTCTGGGTTCTCGACGACAGATTAAGGGATCTTGGACTAAATTAACTGGCACTTTAGCATTCCCCAGATTCGGGATGAAATCGATCGAGATCCATTTTGCTATGATGTGTCTACCTATTGTGCCGATTCAACAGAACAATAGGTGCAGAATTTTTGACGCAGCTAGGAATATCACTCTATGGCAACATCTATGCAGCTAAAAAGGTCTTGTTAAATCGGGAACATGTACTTAAAGGACAACGTGAGTCTCCAGTTTTGCTAAGCTAGTGTGGCTTGATAATTTTACATTTTGAGTGCTTAATGTTTTATTTATTTATTGCCTCGGTGAGATTGAGAGAGAAGTATATCGCGCACCTTCAAAGGACATTTTCAACCCGTTAAATGAAATGGCCGAGTCCATTTTGGGGCGTCATCTCAAGTCCGCCGTTTCTTCGGAGGCTCATAAAGGACTGGCCGAGTCGGTACTACCAACTCTGATCGACTCCATCTCGAACATTGCGAAGGCTCTTAGAAAGTCGCAGCACGTGTCGCGTGCAGGAAGTGCCAATGCGTTCGGTGACGACCAGCTCAACGTGGACGTCTTAGCCGAGAATAGCATCAGAGATGCCATCTCGCGGTGTCCTTTCGTGGTCACCGCTAGTAGCGAAGAGGATCCGGTGGAGCGAAGCGCCCAAAAATCACAAGAGGCACCGACCAGTGATGTTCCCGAGGAGCATTACACCGTTGCATTCGACCCCCTAGACGGCAGCTCTATTATAGCACCAAATTGGACTGTCGGGACCATTATTGGCGTGTGGCAAGGGAAGACAGCGCTCGGTCAGCAGCCCGCGAGCACACAGGTTGCTGCGGTGCTTGGCGTCTACGGACCCCGTACTACTGCCATGGTTGCGTTGCGCGTACCTGGCTCCGACCCGGTATGCCTTGAATTAGGTATCGGTGAGAATGGATGGGACGATACCGAAATAATTCGGTCTGTCGTTCGGCTAGCAGAGCCGCCATTCAAGACTCGTTATTTCGCCCCCGCGAACCTTCGCGCGGCAGCCGACGACGAGAAGTACATGGGTCTAGTCTCCCACTTCATCCAGAACAAGTACACGTTACGCTACAGCGGTGGGCTCGTTCCAGACGTGGTTCACGCGCTAGTTAAAGGTCACGGCATTTACATTTCGCCTGTGACCGCAGCTAGCAAAGCCAAATTACGGCGCTTATACGAGCTATACCCTCTTGCGCTAATCGTCGAGTGTGCTGGTGGAAAGGCGATCAGTCCAGCCGATGGGACGAACATACTGGATAGGCCACTAGAAGATCTAAACGAAACCGCGGGTTTGGTCTGTGGGACAGCAGACGAGGTTGAATTCGTAAAGAGAGCCCTCCTTGGCTAAATTCTACTATTTACATATTAGACTCGAGAGAGTTAGCCAGAGGCCAATCATCTTCACTTTTACTAGATGAATTAACCCATTTGTCTACCTAGGTACCTAGGCACCTAACCTATCTAGATGAACACTCTTAAGAACTCGACGAGGGCCATCATGGCCATCGCCTGTCCGTACGGCATACTCGTGATCGGGATATCCTTGTAGTGCTGCAAGGTGTGGCCCATACCCGTGCCAAAAGATGTGTTCAGGAGCTCACCGTCGGCGTCGACATTATCCAGCACGGCCCGTATCGCCTTGAGCGCCACTTCTTCGTACTCTTTGCCAATGTACTTCTTCCTCTGCGCCTTGAGAATACCAAAGGCAAACCCTGCCGTCGCGCTGGACTCGACGTAGGAGCCTTCTGCCTCCGGCTGGTCCAGAAGCGTGCGCCATAGACCCGAGGACATCTGCAACGGCTTGAGGGCCTCGCACTGCGCATTCAGCGTATCTAAGAGATGGTTTCGAATCGGGTCGTTGGCAGGTAGGTCCAACAACTCTAGGAACTCGGGAATCACGATGGTCAACCACGCGTTTCCTCTTGCCCATAACGCATTTGCGAAATTGTGGCCTCCTTCATGGAACGTCCAGCCGTGGTAGAACAGCCCCGACTTGGCGTCGAATAGGTACTTGATGTGAATGAGGAATTGTCGCTTTGCTTCGTCGACGTAGTGCGGCCTGTTGAGCAGCTTTCCGATCTTAGCTAACGGCATGACGGTCATCATGAGCGTGTCATCCCATAACTGCTGGTCGTTCACCTCTAGGTATGTGATGTGCTGCATGCCGCCGTATTTGGTCCTCTCTAGGTCGTGGTATGCCCACTCGCCCCAGCTGTCCAGCCAGGGAAGATAGGTTTGGTTTCCCGTCTTCTCGTAGACGTAAGCTAGTGTCAGGAACACGGCCATGGTGTTGATGTTCTTGGTGGTGCCGCCGGCCGCAAATCGATTCGCGAACCAGTCTTCGATGATCTTAAGATACTTCTCGTCCCCGGTCAGCGAGTAGTACGCCCATATTCCGTTGAGGCCAATGCCGTGAGTCCATTCCCAATCGTTCCACCCTTTCGTATCGATCACACGCCCATCTTCCAACGTCAACAGAAACTCGCCCGTCTGGTCTTTGATATTTACGAGCCCATCGATGAGGAGCTGGATTTTAGCGTGGATGTCGCTGGATTTGATTCCGTGGACCTCTGCCGGCATTTTGGGCAGGTGAATTCCACGGCTCTCGAGACGTTCACAACTCAGCAAGCAGGTTTCGATACGATTGACGTTCAGTGATAACGCCAATTGAGCAGAAATGGGTTCCTCCGTTTCGAGCTAGTAATCAAATGGGTCTACAGATGAGATTGAAAGGTTGAAGTATCTCTAACTGCCTGTATCCTTTATCAACGAAACTACTTGAGAGTCCTTTAAAGAGCATGTGCTTTTTTAGAACCTCGTGAGGAGTCAAGGCTCGATTGCTCCACATGCGTGTCGTAGCGTCGCAAGTGTCTCCATCTGTCGGGATATCACATCGTAATATCCACCCACTTTACATATATTTCCAAATTCCTAAAGGTCTCATACCACGTGATGGGGAATTCCTCTATCCCACTGCTACGGTATTGCGTTAGAACACAGCAGACATGAAAGAGCACGGGAACCTTTTCAACCGAAGACAGAATCTGTCTACCTGGTTGCAAAGTTGCAGATGATCTTCGACGAAGAATTCTTTCACCACCCTGGCAAGGACTCGGCCTAGCAAGGACCGAAGCTAGCTGAGGGGAGAAGCCCATCCTGCCATCTCACGCGAAAAAAGGTACGCTCCGTTAAAGCAGCAGGGGTTTTCGCTTCGAGTCAGGCTAGGGTCCTCCGGACTCCAGATTATGGCCTTTGGGGTTTCTCCCCCAGATTTTGGAGAAACAACCCCATCGCCCCAGCAGACCCCCGGAAAGCCCAGATTCCTATTTTCATAGTCTAGTACTAAAACAGGCACTATTTCCCTGGTGAAGACGATCAAGTGATGAATCCGAAGATGATTCGTTGAATGATATTCTTGCGTCGTATACCCCACCTCAGCGGTATCCGAGGAGGTGGTCTCCAGCCTAGGCTAATGTAGGCGAAGGAGCATTCGTGGTATGGTCGGCCATTTGAATCCTGGTTGGATAGCTCGCTTGCGAGGTTACGACGTCCATAACAAGACAGGTTTACTGTGTACGTGCGCGATGGGTCGGTGGGTTAATGGTGCGAGCTGTGAATAAAAAATGCCATGTCCCTCCCCAAATCCAGTATTCATCTCACGTCTTCTCTTACTCCTCTCGAGCACACCTTTCTGTGAGGTGCATCTTCGCTGCCGACAGACCTGCTGAAGAGAGAAACTGCAAAGGGATTGATTTTCAAGAAGCAGCTCAAGAGGTCTGACTCATATCACCATCATCATGTCGTCCACAGAAGTTCCCGACCCCGACATTGTGAATCCCATAAGACCTCACCAGGACGATGCGGCGAAAAGGTACTCGATGGCCGAGGTGGAACGGGCTCAATCGGTACCCGAAGACATCGAGGAAAAGGGAGAGCGGGCAGATTACGGCAAGGTAGATTCCGAAGTTGCCAAATACTCGTCCAGCGCCCAGGTCGTAATATCACCCGAAGATAACGTCAGACTTCGAAAGCTGATCGACAGGCGCGTCTTGGTTGTTATGGTCACGACATATTTCCTCCAGGCCATTGATAAAGGCACCTTGTCCTTTTCTTCTATCATGGGTTTGCCGAAAGACACCGGCATGCTTACCCCCGCCGGCAAAGTTAGCCAAGACTTCTCCTGGCTGACTACCTGTATCTACATCACTATCCTCGTCGTCGAGTACCCACAGGTAAGACTTGCTCTCCTTTCATCTCCTCCGATCTCCTCCAAAGTAGCGAGAACGGCGTATTGACATGAAGATTACAGAATTATATCCTCGCCCGAGTTCCGGTTGCCAAGTACCTTGGGTTCTCCATCATTGCTTGGGGCGCCGTCCTGGCCTTCCACGCCGCTTGCCACAACTTTTTGGGGTTGGTGATTGTCAGGACGCTGCTGGGTCTCTTCGAGTCGGCTTGCCAGCCTGCCTTTGTCATCCTCTCGGCCATGTGGTACAAGCGCGAGGAACAGGCGTCGAGAGTCACTTACTGGTACATGATGAACGGCGCGCAGCAAATCGTCGGCGGTCTCCTCGCCTATTGCTTCACCTTGATCACGGACGGCCCCCTCAAGTCGTGGCAGTGGCTGTTCATGGCGTACGGTATCATTTCTGTCTTTTTCGGGTTCTTCGTGCTTTGGTGGATGCCCGACTCTCCGATGCGCGCCAAGTGCTTCAGCGAGGAGGACAAGCATTTGATGGTGGAGCGTGTCCGAGGGAACCAGACCGGTTTGCAGAACCGTACTTTCAAGAAGGACCAGGTTTGGGACGCTCTGACCGACCCCCAGACTTGGTGCTACGCTGGCATCCAGTTTACGACGACGCTGCCGACTAGCGGCCTCGGTGCTTTCGCAAACTTGATCATCTCGGGAAGCCTGGGTTTTACCAATCTGCAGACTCAGCTGCTCGCCATGGTGCTCGGGTTCTACATCATCATCGTGCTGCTGGGTTCCGTTTGGCTGGTGAAGAAGTTCAACCAGAACATCCTGGTCATGCTGGGCTTCGTTATCCCGTCTTTCGTGGGCACTATCCTACTCATGACGGTTCCCAACGAAACCCTGGCGCAGCACGTGGGTCTGCTTATCAGTTACTATATCACGCTATCGTTCTGGGCGGCGCAGACGCTGGGCCTTTCCATGATGTCGCGAAACGTCGGAGGCCAGACCAAGAAGAGCGTGGTGGTGGCGACGAACTTTATCTTCTGGTCGGCCGGCAACGCTATCGGGCCGCAGGTTTTCCTGTCGCGCGAGGCGCCCAAGTACTTTACGGCATTTGCGACTCACCTGGGCTGCTACGCGGCGCTGGTCCTCATCTTGTTGTTTTTCCGCTTCTACCTCTCCAGACAGAACAAGAAGCGCGACCAGCTGGCGGCGGCGGGTGTCAGCGAGGCGCACGACGAGAGGCTGGCGCACGCTTTCGAGGATCTGACGGATCGGGAGAATCCCAACTTTAGATACGTGTACTAGAAACCGAGGGCGCGGTCTTCTCTTGCATATTGGATTTTGAAAGAGAAGAGGTCCTCCTGGCCTTGAACGTAGAAGTTGTACATGCGCGTGCGTAGCCAAGCTAAAGTGTTAAGAGAAATTCTGCATCTACGTACAATTAGTTCCGGAAACTTGTTGCTGAGTGAAATCTATCTGTGCCAAGTACGTTTCCTACGAGGTCAATTCAAGTAACTCGTGAGGTAGGTTGTAAAATATTGTGTTGGTTGAGACTGATGATTGTTTCTAGAATCTGGGACGATTGAACCAACATAGGTACTAAGTACATATAGAAATGAGGTGGAGCCCCGTTAGGTACATATGCATCGTGGAGCCTTCTATAATTGGAGTACACAGCTACCTACCTACCTAGGTAGCTGACATGTTACGTGAATTTCTCTTCCCAGCATCCCGGAAGCTTTTGGAGCTTCAAACCTTACCTTAGTAGGTAAACACTAAACCTTCACCACTCACTCTACATGTAATACCATACCATTTTTCTATTTTCGTATTTTCATCTTCCCTCCCAAATCCTTCATTTCCTTATTCTTAGGTTAGGTACCTACCTATGGATTGAGGTTGCGCTTCTCGACACGGCCGTCGTAGCTATCTCTTAGCTATCAAATATTTCACCTATTTCCATCCATATCGGCGCTTCTGATAATTCATCAATTCGTTTATCATGGATTATCAGTCGCCTTCGCGAGATCGTTTCGAGTCGCGTTCCCCGACTCCCCGATCGCGACATTCGCCCTCACCGTCGGCTTCCCCACCAGTCCGACGTCGTCCTCGCTCCCCTACTAGATCGCCATCCCCGCCTCGTCGCAATGGCAGATACCGTAGCGAGAGCAGGAGTAGAAGTAGAAGCCCCGTCCGCGACCACGACGATCGCGGCAGAAGCGAATCTCCGCTGAAAGGCAGTACCAAGGTATATAGTCTCTCTCTTTCTACATTCTCTTTCTACATAGTAGTCTATGCATATGCTATCTAAGGCGTATAAGGTGTACAGGGTATAAGCTAACTCGTTCTAGATCGTTGTCGAAAAGCTAACCAAGACCATCAACGAGGATCACCTACAGGAGATCTTTGGCCAGTATGGCCCAATCAGAGACTTGGACATGCCTATGAACCGGCAATGTAAGCTAAAACTACCTAAGGTAGCTAGGAAACAAACGCGTGCAGGAACTAATCTGTTCCTCTCGTAGTCAACACGAACCGCGGCACGGCCTACATCCTCTACGTCCACGAGGCCGATGCGGAAGCCGCCATTGCCCATATGCACGAAGCTGTTCTCGACGGTACCGTCATCAACGTCTCCATCGTTTTGCCCCGGCGCAAGTTCTCCGTCTCTCCGCCGACGGCAAGCCGAGGCGCCAACATTGACCCTCGCCTTCCCGCTCCTACTGCTCCTCGCGGTGGTGGGAATGGTGGTGGTAGTGGTGGCGGCAGCGGTGGCGGCAGTGGTGGTAGGCTAGCCGGTACTGGCCCTCCTAGCAATAGCGGAAGAGGAGCCGGCGGGTTTGGCGGAAGACCTCCTCGCTCACCCCCGCGCTATGGACGGTCTGGTCGCGATAACTTCGACACCTACCGCCCACGATCCTACTCGAGGTCGCGATCTCCCCCTCCCCGTCGTAACCGTAGCCCTTCGGGATCCTTCGCATCCAGGTCTCGATCTCCCCCTCGACGACGTGGTGGAAGAAGAGAGAGCTACGACGAGTACGGCGACGACCGTCGACGTAGTCCTAGCTACGACAGCTACCGAGGTCGCAGTCACTCTCGTAGCCGCGGCAGAGGATATCGCTAGGTTGGAAGTTGGAAAGAGTCGAGGTTAGGTTGTCTTGTCTTGTGTTGTCTTGTGTTACATTTAGATGGGCGTTGGGGGAGGGAAAACGGATACCAGGTCAATGCCAGGTCAAAACCAGGCCAAAAATCACAGGTCGTAGGTCACAGTAAGAAAGTTTCTTACGTGGAAGGATTGAGGTCAGTAGTACGTCCATCTGTCTTGTCTGAAAGCTACCTTGGACTCTGGTTGCTTATCATTTGTGATCCTTATAGGTCACCTTTTTTTCGCACGAGCACGAGCAAAGGATTATAGTAATGGATGCAAATACGTACGTACGTGTCACCTTCGATGCTTTTCTTCGTCGATTGCGAGAAACAGTAAATTCAACTTGTTTGTCATCTATGCTACTGAGAAATCCCTTTTGTTCTTCGGTAAACAGCACGTCTTCCCCTAATCTGGTCCTGCATAAACAATGCCTTGTAGAATGACCACCAAGTTCCACGTTGCATTTCTAAGAAGGCTGGCTCCACAGGTTGACTCCATCGTCATTTCAAGCTCAACTCCCAATTGCGAACTCGGGTTCTTGATTGTTTCTTGGTGAATCCTTCTTGTATTCCTTAGTCGGTAAAGTGTTGAACACAACCTTGTATTGCTGATTAATTCGCTTTAGTTCGCCTCAGTTCGCTTCATTTGTCATCAACGATGTAGCCCAGACTAGTGTTGATTTCATTAGGTCACGGCTATACCTACAAGCCTTCGATAGTGTGTGTGCGAATGTATATAAGAGATCTGTACGACTCGAATTGTAAGAGTAATCCGGCCAGACAGACTCGCCTCATTCAACATATACACGGAACTCTTCAAGTCAAGGTTGCTTAAATTTCACCAAGAATAATGACTTCGCCGACCCACCTGCCAGCCCCTAGGCGCATCACCGCCTCTAACCTCCCTCTCGAGCATACCAGTGCCGCAAATTTGCATTCGGAACCTGGCGTGGAAGTCCTCGTGGATACGCTCAACCCCGAGCCTATCTTGGGAGGCGCCTTGATGAGAGCGCGAGTGGCGTCCAGCAAGAAGGTACCCACCAGCAACGACGGACAGTGAGTTGCCCTCCGTGTGTAGACCGAATCATTCTCTAGACGAATCCTCGTGACATCGTAGAAGACGAAGCTAACAGGCTCCAGTGGCAACGTAGAGCTCGACCAGGTGCCAGGGTTCGGAATCGTATGTATGTTAGGCCTACAAGCTCATATCTCCGTTATCCTAATCCCTAATCCCTTTGACAAGAATTGCCTATATCAACCTATTTGGGAATGGACATCTCCCGATACGGCCCTCGGGAACCGTATCTAACATCCGACGTCATCGTCAAATAGTAATTTGCTGACTTGAATTGTTTGTAGTGCCAGGCGGACTCAACATGTATTACTTGGACGTTGCCCCCAAAACCGAGGGAGTCATGCACCGTACCACTTCGACCGATTATCTAGTCGTCTTACGGGGAAATTTGACTCTCCTAACACCGCCTAATCCGTTTGATATCGTCGAGGGGCAAGGCACCTACGACGAGCCCGTCGAGACTTTGTGCAAGCCAGGTGACGTCGTACTTCAGCGCGGCATCATGCACGCGTAAGTTCCACCAAAAGAGCGGGCTTCTCGAGCTCACATCACTCCTCGAGCTTGAGAGCGTATGACAAGATGGACCAATTCTGACAGGCTATAGCTTATCAAACCGTACCGACGAATGGGTTCGTGTCTTGGCTACGGTCGTTGCTTCGGAGCCAAACCGCGCGGCGGTCGTGGGTTCGGTTCCCGTAGATCAGCAGAAAGGCTGGATCTTAGATGACAAATGGCTTCCGTAGACCAATCAAGAGGCCGACGGTCGACGAGTCCACGGCACAGGTGCGGCGCTCGTTCATTGTTTTCTCACTCAGCTTAGCCGTTAGACAAGTATCGTGTAACCAGCTACCTCTTAGAGGTTTCCCCCCCACGCGCTTATCTCGGTTACTATGCGTACCTAGGCTTTGAGGCTCGAAGCGCGTAGGGCGACCAACAGCAAGAGTCGATTTTCATATGAGCCGCATCTTTTAACTGCCGGTGCTACCACGATAGTCGTCACATGTTCCCTTGTGTTCGTTTATAAGGCGTTTATAAGGTTACCTAAAGGGTTGGGTTTTAGCCCTGTGGAACGCATGCTGAGCTGAATTTGCCGCCTCGGAGCTCTATATTCTACTTTTATATCTTACACCGAACAAGTTACTTAGCTGCTTCGACGACTGCGGATATATTCGTGTTACCTGGGACTACCAATAGAGTAATATGACACGCTTAAGTCTCATCTCACTCCGGTTAAGCCTGACTCGACCACGAGGCGCTCGATCTGTGTGCATCTTTCGAGTCCTGTCGGGTTTGCGTCGAGCAGTGTGCCTAGCTCCTTGTGCAATTTACTAGTACTGCTCTTCGTGGAGATCGCGGCGTATCATGTGATCCCTTATTCGTGAGATGACGAGAACGTGTACTCTTCGTATCAGGCTCGCGCCCCCGAATGGTGTCGCGATGACTTCACTTTTCCACCGCAATTTTTATCAAAACGGCAATATGTCCATGTAAGAGCCTGGCCGCAGGCCTCGGAGCACCGAGGCGCAGAGTCACAACTAGAATCCCTAGAAGCACGGCACTTCTGGCTGTGGGTAAGCCTACGATTAACAACTTGTTGGTCTGCTCCTTAGTATAGCAAACATGGTAGGCTATTTTGTCTTCACGGGGAGTGTCGGCAAGGTTCGGTATGATTTCTCAATCGAGCGATCATGATGAACCATATGCGGTACGTCCCGACCCGTCCATCCAACTTACATCCTTTTGGTTCCTTTGCCGTGCCCCTATTCCTCCTTCGCCAGGAATGCTTCTGCCGTAAATCCACGAGAAACTATAAATCAGGCATGGAGGCACTCCTGGAGAGACTTCTCTTCTTACCGTCGTCGTAGCAACTTCACTACTCTCATACCTAGAGGTTATAGACAAGTTCCTTTACCAGTCCGTCACTAGAGCTCGTCGAGTTTGGCAGAACACCATTACACCTTCTCTACGTCAGTCGCTCTATTATCGTTCACGAACCATGTCAAGTCGTCCCACAGTTTGGGAAAACATGGGACAGTTCAACCACCTCGATCCCGACGATTCGGCATATCATATGGAAGTACCCAAGAAGATCTCATTTCCCGACCCACCACGTCCCCCAACGCCAGGACCGCCTCCACGGCCACCCCCAATCCCTCCCCGTCCACCGGTACCGACACCGCCACCTAGCCCACGTTCTTCAGCGGAGACGGAGTGGCTTCAGAGACTAGTGGCTAACCAGCTATCTATTATTGCCGTCCGACTTGTCGACGTCTGGTTCGTCCCAGGCGTGCCTGTCTCGCTTCCTCATCCTCCTCGCCCGCCCACCCCGGGCCCCAGGTCAGTATCACTCGACCTATACCACCTTTTTGAGAACCTTCAACCCTGAAACATGGCTTGGGGTCTTACGTATCTCTGTCGTGCCTTTCTGCTTCCCCACCGAGAATGGTAAAGCTCTGCAAGTCGCAACTAACACCGTATCACGCAGCAGGCCAGGACCCATAGGCCCTCGGCCGGACGTACCTACGCCGCCGCCTAGCCCACGCAGGTCTGCTAGGTACCTGATCCACGAATCGAATCAGAATGACTGGGATGCCGGCGTCTGTGGTCTAAATACGATTCTGACGAGATGGCCATCATACGCGCAACGGACTGTCGACCCTCGGTCTTGTCTACCCCTGAGGCTGACGACGTCATCGTCTGACTTGCGCAAACGAGTAGACGTCGACAGCCAGAATAAGTTTTACGACGATAAGCTTACAGATATACCAGATATTCGACGTGAAACAAGATTGCATGCCTGCAACTATCTCATAGCCCCGATGGAAGTACCAGATCCCCACATGTCTCACCTCGGTTCCTACAAGGCGAGCGAGTCATCTTCGTCAAGCAGGTCTCTGCAGGTCGGAGCTGGAACTCTCAGGAACAATCCAGACCGGACCCAATCATCTCCGGCGAGGAACCTTGTGGAGGCTGGTTCTGATTCGTTTAGTGCATCCACGGGCTCGTCGCTGAGCATGGTCACAACACCTGCCATCTCAGATGTATCTTGTCAGGTTGCCTCGTCAAAGTCTACGATCAAAGGAAGGGCGGGTTTTCAGCCAATAGCACGTCTTCTGAGATGCGTCTAAAGGGTCCGGGCGCTCTCCATGTCGCACCAGAGATCGCACTCTGGGGACAGAGCGCACGGGGTGGCAATGGCAGCTGGATCGGCCGGCCCGCTTCTTCTAGAGCTCTCCTAGGGATTTCGAAGGCCCGGTGTTCGTGCTGGATACGGCAAATCGATGGCTCGTCAGGGCTGGCTTGCTGCCGCTTACTGAACGAGTGTTGGCAAACCATACCGTCGGACAGTCGTTACCACACGCGATTGGCGCAGACTAATATGACGCTGACGCGCAGGTCGCACGACATCAGGCACTGCCCTACTCTGGTCTCTTGTGGATCTCGACTTGGATGGTTTCTTTTTCCTGGGCGGCCTATTGCACTTCTCTACTCTAGACTTCATTTCCTTGTTTCCGTTGCTTCTATTTCCGACTATAGACTTTCGGGGTTCGTCACCAAATTAGCTAGGCGGATTTCCTTTTCTTTTTTCCTCTTTCCTCCGTGCCTTCTTTTCTTATGTTTCCTTTGGGCAACTGATGAGTTGTCATCGGTTGTCGTGAACTAGAATTAGATCGAGCAGCATCCTTCCTCGCGGAAGAACCCCTTTTTATTTTATTTTATTACTATTTTACTACAGTGGGGATAGACAAAAGGGGAGGAGCGGAGAACAGGGAGTTTGGTTTTGCTGCTACTGTACGATGGCTTGTGGTCCTTTTGATCTTTCAGAGTCCGGAGATGGTTTCTTGGGTCTTTTGCGGCATTTGGCCACATTGCTTGCGCAGGCTGCATGCAGATTGACAGGGCTACAACTTTCCAATGATAGACGATGATGGGTATAAATGGCCAGCGGCATCTAATTAGGGCGGATGTAACACATTCTTTATTTCTTATGGGACGTTCGTTTACTCCCTACGTGGGGGCCGTCGATCTTTTTTAGCCACAATGAAAGAAATCTACACACACTTTTCCACACACATACACAGCTGGATCTGACTACGATTTCCGTATCTTCTTATAAGGTTAGGTCCCGACTCGTTAATATGCATTCCTTCCCATGCTGTGTTCGATCGCTTTTACCAGAAAGGGTATCGGGTTCTTCTAGTGCTTGCAGCGCTCTTCGATCCAAAGGGTCCACGTATGTACCACATCTGCTATGAATGACTGCCGATCTCGGTCCCGCGCCGAAAAGATCGTCTACTTGTCCGTGGCGCAAACCACCTACAATTAACCCACCGCACCCCAACGAACCCACGATCTAAAATATACATTCCCTCCTTCTACTGCCCATATTGTGGATCTCCTCAAAAAATAGATCTCAATGTGAAACCCCGACGAACTACATACTACTCTGTTCGTGCTACTATTTACAGAGCCCCCCGGGAAGCTTGAATTGCATGCTAGACCCCCGTCCAGCTGAGTTCAATCGGATTCACCCCATAACGCCATCAGTATCACGAGAAATCCCGCCACCCCGGATCGAACTAACTAGACATTGCCGAAACTTGCTGACCATGGGCAGACCCGTGCACCTTGCCCCCAATATTCTCGTTTGACTGATTGCCCCTGGCCCTCATCTCATGTAGCTGCCCATGTCTTACCTTGCCTAGGTTCAGCCACACTAGCCTCCTTTACACCCGGTCCAATATCACGGGGACAGATAGTGTACCGTCACACGGCAGGAATGTCGTACATGCCAGGTCGCCTTCTTTTAGGACCTAGGAAGCTCTGCGTTTCTATATCAAGCCCCCGATTTCCAGATTCGTCCTTAATCTCTACTATCTCGCGGCATGTACCGTCGCAGCTACCAAGCCAAGCATGCATGTTGCTAATGGCACAAGCTAAGCAATACCGCCGGCAATGACAGCGTCGTGCTAGCAGTCCCACTTCACCAGACATAGCTTCCAAAGACCACGATTGTTTCAGATATCCGCAGGTGACCCTTTGAGCGTGGGGCATAGTTGGCAGCCACGCAGCCCACGCCGAAGCTAGCTCGAGATATGCTGATCAAAGGAGGGGGATCAAAAGCAAAGAATGGCCAAGATGGCTGGATAGTAGTCAAGACCTAAGCCATCTTATGGTTCGGCTAGTGAAGCCAAGGGTCATCCTTTCGGGTGTTACTCTAAGAACCGCGCCGCTCAGGTGCACAGAGAGATTACCCAGGTGTGCTTAACATGATACAATTCAGCATCGACGGTGATGCTGCTCCTTGCTATTGCGGCAGAGAGGAGGAAAAGAGTTGCTGGAAGACGAATGGGTATCAACCATCGGAAGGAATCAACCGAAGGATGTCATCGATGGCTTCAATACCAATAGCACTACCTGGATTTATACTATCTCTTTCTCTTGGCGTGACATGTCATACCATCTCCCGGATCCTCTATGCAGAATTCCCAGGTGGCTCTCATTGCCCACGTGTGGCATATTTGGTTATTCTAGAGCCCAGGGCTATTGCTTCACTGGCATAACCAAATTACACGCACACCAAAACGCAGGAAAGGGGTACCCTAGGACATCTGAATACGTAGGCATAGCTATTCTCACTACCTAGGTATAGAAGTCAGTAAAAATAGCCCAGGCCATGAGCTACGATGCTCGAGTTTCGGGGACTCGTGCAATTGAAGTTTGCTTACAGTTAGGATCCTGACTCGCCAAGGGTAGCCGAGTACATCCAGGAATCGGGTTAACGGGAACTGCCGTAAATGATAAGATCGTCGGTCCTAGTCTTATCTACCGGTGTCAACCATCTATTACCTGTCTAGAGAAGGAATTTTTCGCGAGCTCCTTAGCTATTCCCACACCTCACTAAGTCATACATGATGAGCAGGTATTAAGTGTGCATGGACCTCTGTGTATAATGAACTGGTTCTGAGTCAGGCTACTATACTAGGAACCTATAGGGAGAGGAAGTGGGTTCAGTAGTCGACACTTCAAGCGTATTCTTATTTCCGTGGCTTGGCCGATATGATATGTTGACGTTGTAAATTCGAGCGAGAGAATCTACTGATAGGCTCCTGAGAGTAGGGGTGGACCAATGCCATGTTGCTTGAATTCAAATGCTATTGACCAACAAACCATAGCTCGCATAGGTCGCGATTCGAAGCTGAATTGGGTATAGCTCTACCACGAAACAACCTCGAGTTCGTATGTGCGGATGAAGTGTTGCTGGCTTTGAGATACCAAAACCCAACCGTTGATATATTACATCATAGCAAGTACCTATAGACCAGCGGTAGAAGACAAGGTACCCATGGCTCTACCAGCACAACTATAGGCTAGTATACGCGAACTATCCCATCGACTGACTATGAATATTCAACTAAATTTAAAGCATGTAAGTTCCAGCCACAAAGACCATACTCGTCATGAAGCGAGCTTTATCTGAATTCTCCAGGTCTCGCCCTTCAGCTACCTTACCACTAAGTGAATATAAGTAGATATTGAGATACTCCAAGTTTTCCGCCGACATCTTGAAATTTCGAGTATGCGACGATGTTTCGAATATAGACGATAAGCTAAATAGCAGCTTCTCAAATGCTTATCTGGTGATCATGTCCAATTTCGACAACCTAGAAGTATTCATCCTAAGGGGAGATACACCAGTATGATGTGATGGGAAGCCTCATACCTGAAACCACATCTATTAATCTTACGACATCTAGTCGTAGTAAGATGGTTCGAGACGAAATGGTGGCTGCGTAAATGGATGTGACCAAGAGACCCATCCGATGGCCATATTCCCTGCAAGTGCCTCTCTACAGATATACACTCTTCAACGCCGCAACAAAAATAAAGTAGAATGATGAGTTTATAGGTATGCACGATTATAGGGCCATCTATCTGATGAGGGAATTGAAAAACGGGCCTAGGACTTCTCTATGCACTTGAGACGCAACGCTAGACTTTATGTAGTTCCTAGGATGCAGAAAGGAATCTATGAACAAATCACCATCCAGCTAAAGGAATTAAAATTCCGAGACGTGATAGATTGTATCGTGAAAGCAGACGATCTCGTATTGCTAGGTCTTTTTCCTATACGCATCTTGAATGACCAGGGTTTCCTGCAAGACAGGGGTGTCCGTCAGACTGTACTTTAAATTGACGGTACTGTCAGCCAGGCCAAGAATATCCTGCAAAGAAACAAGGCCGGTGAGAAGCTCTATTTTCATATCCAAGCTCACTAGAAGCTGCATTAATGCCCTATGTGGGCTATAAATATCGTTGATGACACTGGGTATACCGGGGTTGCTAGAAGTCCTACTAAATCTGGCCTCTAAAATGCACCTGAGATCCGTACTGCTGGCGACAAGTTACATTATACACATAAGCTGATTGGCTGATGCTCTGGATGAGGTTTATGCATGTCCCCGACTCTTACGCGGTTTCGATAACATCTACCAGTGTAAAGCGCATAGCTGTTTAGCCCGCTCCATGACTTTCAAGGGTCTGTCGGTACCGTGTTTACGATCTTACCATCTACCAGGTACATCGTCTCAAACCCGACGATGAGCTCGATATGGCCTAGATCGCTGTAGTCCTTCTCCGTCTCCGTCATCTTCGGCCACTCTGGATCGGTTGCCAGAGACCTAAGGTCGTCGCTGCTGCGCAGCCAGTACGAGACGATCATGTCGCAGCCGATCACCTTCCAACCTGGTCCCTTACCAAGACTAGAAATCATCGCATTCCACTCGGCATGCTCGGACGAAGGCGTGTAGGTCTGCATACGACAAAGAACATTAGCTACCTAGGCTTGTCAGAGGATCACGCATAGAAGATTCATTCGCATGGCTAAGACAGACAGTGCCTAGGTAGTACGTACCACCGAGTAGTGAACGACGTTGTGCTTTTCCACAAGCCGCATCATGGGAGGGATCTGGATGGTATGGATCCAGTTGCTGAAGGCCTCCTCAGATACGCCCGGGCTCCTCTAGTGCAGAACGGAGAGCTTCAGAAGTTTGTGGGATTCTTTCCCCGGTTGATCTGCCACGGCTTGTTTATCCTGTGTAATGATGATACACGTATGTCGTGGATACTAGCTTCGTGCGGCTCGCCTCGTCTTCCGTCGTTCCCATCCTCTTATCAGGAATGAGGGGAACGGCGGATTTGACCCGAAATGGACGGAATCGGAGAATTACCACGAATTGCTCCATGGAAGTAACATCGCTGCATTTCTCTTGTGTAACGACGGTCTTGCTGCGGATCGTGGACGGACACTACCTAGATAGGTACCTATGCACGTGAAGCTTATGTTCTTCCACGATATGTTACATTAAGCCTAGGTAAGTATGTAGGTAGAGATATCCTCTGGAAACTCGCTCTCATTGCTGGTTCGTACCAATTGAAATTTCGGACTTGCTAATCCTGGAAGCCAGATCTTTCTGATTGTTTTGAGGTTTTGCTCTGTGTATTTGACTGGCATTAGCCTCAGAGCACGACACAGGGTACCTAGGTAGTAGGCCGAAAGAAAAGGAAATTCTAGACATTGATTTGTTTGATGGGTTGAACAGTACCTATCTAGGTACCTATTTAGACTACTGACGGCGGACCAAGGCCGATACTACTATGTAGAATAGAATTGATGAAATAATTAGAAATGTTCTTGAACAAAAATAGGTGACGAGACGGCGGGCGAGGCATTTGATAAGATCGATAAAGCTCTTGATAAGGCGCGTTGACGTGTTGGCGTCAGGCAGTCTGTGATCTTCACAACTTCCCCTCGTCAACATTCTTCATACGAATCTTCCCACCGCGACGAACGAAGCATCAGAAAATCCAACGTAAAGAATTATCTTTAAAAGGTACCAGGAAACCACATCAAATCTCGAACCGATAAGAATGGGGTTTGGAGAATGAAGTAAAGATATCCCCAAGCAACGAGGTTGCCCAATCGCCGATTTCGTTATTATCGGTAATATGACTTTCTTGCCTTCACCAAAGACTTCAACGAGATAGCTATACGCGAGTTGTTCTAGTCCATTCGATCGCGCCATTTCGAGCCATTTCTGAACGTCTAGAGTAGAGAAGTTATCCCCGGCCATCTCTTCCATGTAGTTTTTGAGGGTATCTGGAGCAACCTTCGCAGCACTGCAATGGTGGACAAACCTAGGTAGGTAGTTATGGGATCCCGTTGTATAGGATGCGCATAGTCCAGTGCTGTTTTCACCAAATCTCTTGCGACATCTTCGACGCCGATGAAATCAGATGAACCCACCACGTTCTCGTCGGACAGGCTCGGCACCACACCAAGTAAATGTGAGTACTTGAACAGAGCAGTGATCCAATCGAGTTCCGGTGCGCCGTCGTCAATCACACCCGATGGCTAGTGTATCCATACAGGGAGGGCATGGTCAGCTGCTGCTGCTGCTCTTTCCAGCACGGCCTCGCTGACCCATTTAGAAGAGCCGTACCCATCTACGGTGTCCTATGGCGGTGCATGCTTGGACACCGACACCTTGGGCACTATATGCTGACCCGAGAACCTTGCCACCGTGGCCGTGGACACGAAGCGAAAGGAGACTTGTCGCGAAATCGCTAGTTCGCAGAGTGTCCTGGTTGAAACGGCGTTGACTCTCCGAAGCGACTGATAGGTCTTGAGAAGCGCCACTTCGGCGCCATTGTGAATGATCAGGTCGGCTTAGTCGCCTAGAGATCGAAGTTCTACCTCCGACAGGTCTCCCGGATGTTCTACTACCTTGTCACTCTTGACGTGTACGATCCGGGGCCGTCCGAGCTCACCAGGACGGATTGCGAGGCAATGTATCTTACTCACGCTTTCGCTGTTCACAAGACGCTGCAAAATATGCCTGCCTAGGAATCCCGTCGCCCCCGTGAGGAGCACAGCTAGCCCTAGCGATGGTTCTGGCCGCGTATCGCCAAGTAGCCGAGGGAGCCCGTGACATAGACCTGTTACCTCAGTAACAGGGAATTGCCGCCGACCTGGAAGAAGTCGGCGCCAGCGTTGATCAGGGGTGTTGAGATGCGATGAGCTAGCACCTCCTCCCAAATCTCCTTCACCAGTGTCTCCTGAGCGCTCAAGACCCACGAGACCTCGGTATCTTCTTGGCTAGGGAGGGATCTTGTCAATGGCTCTTTCGTCCTTCTTGCCGTTGGCGTTTGTTGGAATAGCATCTATGGGAGTAATATGGGCCGGGCACATATAAATGGGCAGAGGGAGCTTCATCTTCAACCTCTTCGCAAATTCGGTCTTGTCTTCGGCATATTGTGTGTCAAATACGACGAAAGCTACCAGTGTTTGGTCTCCACACAGTGAGATTGCGGCGTTGACAATAACCCCTCAGCTGTCCTCACGATGACGTTGGCGATCTCGTCAAGCTCGATGCAAATTCCGCGGATCTTGACCTGAGTATCGCCTTCTAGGCGTCTGAGCAGTTCGAGGAAACGTCCTAGTATTCTCCCTAGATCGCCGGTGCGATCTGATCTCGTACGTTTCTTCACGCCTAGTGACCCGGTCTCGGAATCTGCCTCGAGAAATTTGCACCGGGTCTCTTCGGGTCGGTTGAGATAACCGAGACCAACACCGGCTCCCGAGATACATATTTCGCCAGGTAAACCAACGGGAACCAGATTCCTCTGAGCATCTACGACCGCAGTTCAGTGGTTTGGCAATGGCTATAGGCTATCGCCAGCGCTGATACATCCTCGCTTCGATGTGGAACGACACCACGCGCTACAGATACAGTACTTTCGGTTTTGGTCCATAGAAAATGCAGGTATGGAAGCTGTAGCTTCTGGGATCCTTTAAGGAGTTATGCGCGAATCTTCTCTCCCCCTGAGAATGCAAAACGCCACGAGTTGCATTTGTCGAGGATGCGAGAACCGTAGTGTAGCAGAATTCGGTAGTCTGATGGCACGAAATGCGTATAAGTAACGCGTTCCGAGCGTATGAGCCTAGCAACGTGCGTGGGATTACCCCGTCCCTCCTTGTCGACTACAACGAGTACCCCCATTAGCTAGGTACCTATTGAAGGTCTCGTATACTCTGCGATATTTATAAACCAGGTACACATACCTAGTTATCTCAGTGATTGATGTGGTTCCGAGGGCTGAGATAGATGGCGTTACACATAATTTTTCAACTTTGGTTGGCATAACTGCGAGAGCCCGGGTTACTTGGATGCGGGGTTGGGTCGCAAACACTACCTACATGTACTTGTTCAGACTCTCGAGGAATATGTGAGGCCCTGGACATCCTACAAGGCAGTGATGGCCAAGAAGTGATATGGCCTATGGAGTCTTGCTTCCCCTCATGAATCCAGAGAAGCAGCTTGCTAAACTCGACTTCCAAGAAGGATGATAACTGTTCAGAGCAACGCCATCGGCCAGATCATCCGCTGGAATGCAGCCACGTCTAAGGGTTTGGTGACTAAATAACAGTCTCGTACATGTAGCTAAGACTGCCCCCACGATGCTGTGAATGAGGTAACATGCGCAAAGCTGTCGCCGCCCGAATTCCTTTGCATGCACAGTTCTCATACTGTAGTTTATGAGATGTGATACACCGATTCTACAACAGAAATTGGCAGATGCTGCAGGGACCCGTTCTCACGTTTAACCGGCTCCCAATCTGAAGTGACAAGGATTGCCAAACAAAACCACACCCTTACTGTCCTCAACGGCCGCAGTCTCTATGAAGCTCTGCGAGGAAATCTTCTTCCGCCCGTTCGGAGTGCCGCAAGCGACGCTGCGACCACATGCGAACCGACTCTTGTCGACGACGCCTGTGAAGGTATTCGTGCCATACGGTATGGCCATGACTGCTACATTCTACTTCTCAGCAATAGGGGTCGCTGCGGCGAACCTAACTTTGAGAAGAGACAGGTAGGTACGCAAAGTCTTTCAAGATTGTATTAACATTACCGACCATAAGGGATGCTGCGCCAACTATCATGGTGTCAATAATAGAGGTCACGGTGGGCATCGTTGCCGTTTCCATACCTACATATCGTCCTGTGTATCGTGCTATATTAGGCCGAGGTCGCTGTGATAAGTCGAGCGACGGCTACAACCATAGCAGGGACAGGATGAGCATGAACATCAGGGGCTACAATAATGTTGTACAAAAGAACGTCAAAGAACGTCAACGTCTCAGCATCTGGTGGTTGTTTTGGGCCCAGCTAGCAGCCAGGCATTAACATCACCAATTACATCGAACTCGTGTAATTATCTTTTAGTAGGTATACTTAGCTTGCCTTACGAGTGTAACATGTCTATTGAGCTCTGCTGGCCACCTCAACCAACGAAGTGCTCAGGTTCTCCGAAAGAGACTCGCTAATATTTAGACGATATGGCCATCGAACCAGGCCCGGGCGCTACTATCTATTATCTATCTACCTTCGTATCTATCGATGCCGGCGCGAAGGCCATCTCATCAATATTTAGTCCACTTTGTGACATATTATCGACAAACCGGAAAGAGCTGAAATGTTCTTTGAGTGGACGACAAGGCTCTACGAGCTATCGGAGATACACCATCACTTCCCATGCATACCTACCTAGGTAAGCACCTAGACTGGAGTCATCACCGGAGCAAAGCCAGCCACCAATCGCCCATTTGGGAGTTCGAAGTTTCTCGCCACGAGGACTTTTAACGTGGCGCATACCCAGACTGCCAGATACGAGTGACACCCGCCAATATTCTTCAGCCTCTCGACCCTTTTTAACATTGATGCTACCCTTAGCTTCCGTTGCTAAGGTTTAGTCTAAGGCCGTCCCGTCCGAGGATCAGCCACTCACGGAGATGACTAGTCTTTCTGCGGCTCAAATTAGATTGGGACGTCAGACGCTAGATTCGGTGGCAGTCCGTTCTCGCATACCTATGCACCCCTATGCACCACCTCTATGGATGTAGATGAGATTGCGCTGTGCTTGTGCTTAGAAGCACAGGGCTCGGCGGTAGGTCATCGGGCCTTGCAGATAGGTTGTCAGAGCCTTTCATTATTGTCGAGCGCCTCCAAGTCTACCTAGGCAGAGGTAGGGTAGCATTATTTGTTCCTAGCTTTTTCCGTGGCGTACCACTTTCCGATCACTGCATGTACTAATAGTATGTAGGTAGTGTACAGTACAATACATCCTTCCAACCCCCACTGAACCCTATTGCATGGCCCAGAGGCCTGGGCGATTAGACCCCCTGGCAATGCCATCTCACCTAGTGACTTTGTAATTGCCCCCTCGGGCTAGATAAGGAATCGCTAACCCACCCCTGCATATTTTTGGTACATAGACGTACAAAGCATCCATGGCCTAGGTACAGTAGCATCGAAAACCTCTGGATCTAGAAGCCGGGAGATTCAATGATTTCGTGCAAGATACGCCGGAGCACTTGATACTATTGAAAATTCTATTCCTATTCCTCATATATTTCTATTCCTATTTACCTTACCTGTCCCTCCCGCAAGCACGATTCGAAGGTGTACTTGATTCCGGCATCCAAGTTAGAGGACAGGTCCATTCTCGATATACGTTAGGTTTTGGTTATATCACACTTGTCCCGTTATCCTGAGACTTGCTGCTATCTCATTCAAACCTCCCCCGCCAGTAGTCTTCCCCATTCCGTTCACAACGCTAGCATCATGGAGCAGCACCAAGCTGGTGGCTCCTCTTACAACTCGACAGCGTTTCCTACCCCCCTGCGACCCGGCACACCTAATACGGACAGGAGTCCCTACGGTGATGAGAGGATAGACCCTCAATTCCCGCGAAGAGCGGGCCCAGTGAACCCCTTCGCATCGCCATCTATCTCGCGCCCGGCCTCTAGCTACGAGAGCTCGGATATCGCCGCGCAAGGAGCTGGGCCACGGTATTTTCGCTCGCGAAGGGTGAAGAAAGGAGAGGTCGAGAAGCCTTGGCTTGACAAGAGAGATCCTAAGGAGAAATGGGTGACCATCATTCCGATCTTGGGCATACTCGTGGGCCTGGGCATCTCTGCCTTCCTCGTGTGGGACGGGCTGCAAAGCGTCGTCAAACACAATTACTGCGTGGTGCTCGACGACAGCTTTTCCACCTTTAACGACGCTGTCTGGACGAAGGAGGTCCAGGTCGGCGGATTTGGGTAAGCTAGAACGGATAACTTTCGGATCTTCGAATGGACACTAACGGCTGCGTGCAGAAATGGAGAATTCGAACAGACGACAGGCGACGACGAGAACGTCTATGTCCGGAATGGCCACCTCTTCATCAAACCTACGCTCCAAGATGCCGATCTCGTCAACAAGGATTCCTTGATCGACCTGTTGAAAGACGGAACTTGCACTTCGACGCAGCCGTCAGACTGCATCGCCGCAACCAACACCACCGTTGGCAACGCGACCATCGTGCCACCGACCAAGTCTGGTCGCATTCATACCAAGAAAGGGGCAGCTATCAAGTACGGCCGCGTCGAAGTGACGGCTAAACTTCCCAAGGGAGATTGGCTTTGGCCGGCCATCTGGATGATGCCGGTCAAAGATACGTACGGGCCTTGGCCGGCCAGCGGCGAGATTGACATCATGGAGAGTCGCGGAAACAACTGGACATACGAGCAAGGCGGCAACAACATCATGTCGTCAGCGCTGCACTGGGGGCCCGATCACGCCAACGATGCTTGGTGGAGGACTAACGTGAAACGCGAGTCTCTGCACACGACATATTCTGCCGGATTCAACACCTTTGGCGTCGAGTGGTCCCAGAAATACCTATTCACCTACGTCAACTCGCGCCTCTTGCAGGTTCTCTACACCAACTTCGACGAGTCTCTGTGGGATCGCGGGAATTTCCCCGAGGCCACTAGCAACGGTACCCGCCTCGTGGACACTTGGTCGCGGACGGGCCGTTTCAACACGCCCTTTGACGAGAAGTTCTACCTGATCTTGAACGTCGCCGTCGGCGGCACCAACGGCTGGTTCGAGGACGCGCAGAGCGGGAAGCCCTGGATTGATGGCAGCCCCAACGCGAAAAAGGACTTCTGGAACGCGCGGAATGCGTGGCTGCCTACGTGGACGAGCCCGGCCATGGAAGTTAGCAAGGTCGCAATGTGGCAACAGTGCGACGGTGACGAGGAGTTGTGAACACCACAAGGGGAACTGGAGATTGCGGGTATAACATGAAGCTACGGATGGGATGGCGGGCACAATGGCATTTTCTCGGGGTTGAGGCACTTGGGTAGCTTGGTTCGGCTCGAGTATTAATGGCGTCGAGACTCCACTGTCGCAACGGGTACTATGTATAGGTAGAAATCACGTCTAGGTAATTTCCGGTAGTAGAGATGGTGTTCTGAGATTAATAAAACCCTGTATTGTTTGCATGTTGTTTCGAAACACTGCAGACCTTGGTTTCCGAAAGACTGCCTGATGCAATATGAATTCATAGAGACGGACAGAACCATTACTGCAGATGGATGGGTCAACTGAGACAGCCACCTTAGGTTTCAGTTGGCTTGAACTCCCAGCGCTGTGGCATGACCCCTGTCCTTCCACGTTGTCGCTGCGTCGATGTCTCGGGTGCGAAGTGGCCGACCAGTGATCTAGAACACCCGTTACGTTCATGTAATACGGCGTGCCGTCGTGGCTTGCGTTGCTACAAACGACCCGCCGACCTTCCTTGTCGTGAGAAATTTCGGGGTTTTAGTGCCTCTACTTGAGGTATGTAAACGATACATAGGTATCTTCAAGTTGCGCTGCTAGATTGTCGCATGGATGAATGTATGACGTCATCGGAAAAGTACTTACCTCAGGCACCTATGTATGTACCTCTACATGTACATGTACACAGTTAAACCCTCCGAATATGTCAGCGCGCGGGCCCCAAGCAATTCAATATCTCATCCCCCGTGCTGCGTTTTTAGCTTCAACTTCTTTAACTTCCATCAATCATCCCGTGTTTGACACCGACGGCTGCTAATTACACAAACTCAACGATAGAACATCCGGAGCATCCATTCCGATTGTTATTAGAGTTGTCTATTCTTTTCTTCCTCTGATTTTTTTCTTTTTTTTTTTAGTTGTGTTACTCTCGAGGTGTCACTGTTACCGCTGTCAATCTAAAGTGCTAAAAGAGGAAGCTGGTAAGTTACAGGCCACCAGTATTCGTATTTTCTTCTATCCTTGAATACCTACATGTACCTATGTAGGTATGTAAGCCACAGGCACAGGTGTACATATGCAATAAACTATAACATGATAAGCTAAAGCAATGGTTCTTTTATTTTCTCGCCCACAGGTAAGCGTAGGTTGGTTTCGATCAGCCCGTTACAGCTCCCATCTATCCCGTGTCTCAAACATAGAAGCCAATATCATCTGCCGCAAGACAAGAACAGACGCGGTCTCCACTGATATCACAAGAACTCGACCCGACTTCAAAGTTAGCCGCTAATCGCTAGGCGCGCCATGGTCTCGTATCAATTCGGGGTTCGAACTTGCGAGACGCCACGGCCATTCACCAACCTCTAGATGCAACCCAGGCAGCCCAGGTGGCATGAATCGGACCGTAGCTCGCTACTTTCCATGTTGTTGCTACCTACATATGTACGCAGGTCAATGTTCTCTCGCAACCTAGCTGTGATGGATGTACCCAGACCAATTCGGAGTCGAGCCGGATCTACCAGAAGCGTCTGCATGCAGTTTGCATCGAGAATACGAGAAGCTCGAGGTCTTCATTGGATCCTGGTCCTCGCAGGGCACAACATGTGGCATGCAGAATCTCGATTTTCTTTTGCCAATGAGATTGGGCCATTCCGTCACATCGGTTCTATCAAACCCCGTATCACGATAATGTAGCTGCGTTGTACTCGATGAAAGTACAGTTTTATTGAATTTATCTCTACATTTTTTGAATTCGAAGAACACCTGAATACCACTCTCCAGTGGCTAATGTGACCCTACATGGGTGGATACTTATCTCTGTCACCATTCCATGTACGGGCCAACAGGGTCCGGGCGACAAGGTATCTCGCCATCAATATATTGTTTCGTACAGCAAAAGGGCTTGCCGAGTCACCGCTTGGTCGCTCGTGCCCGATAACCTTCAACTTGAATTGCGTTCTGGGTTCTTCTTCCACCACTTTAGTCGTCTAGGAGGGTTCAGAAACCCTCTCAGCACGATAACGTATGTGCATACAAGCTAGCCTTACATACTTGACACTTCTACCGTGGTCCACGCTTTAGGGCCTCAGTGGGCTAGGAAGTTCATGCCAAGAAATCGGATCCTACCTACTTCCCGATAACAGAACGTTCTCTGCCTACATGTATGTACATGTATGGAACGTAAACTAACCACCAAGTACATACATCAAGGCCGGGTTCAGATGGACGAGATCTTAGTTTGGATGCTACCTAGGAACCAAGTACCTTACCAAAGAGGTTGCATAGGTACCACATCTTATCATATCCCCTTGCCGCAAACCTTCGAGTCGACGCCTTTTTCCCGAAACCCCTGCCGCATTGTTGGACCTCGCCTAGATTGCTAGCGCGATGACGGGAAAGCATGGCTGGTCTCTGTCTGTCTGTCCGCATTCGCGAGCCATGGCTGCTTCTGCGTGGGGTGGACGAGACCAGGCGAGCTGTACGAGGCGGCTTACATCGCCGTGCTCGCGTCAAGCCAGAAAACCCACCGACATCGAGGTTTGTCTTTCTTACACTTGGTCTCATCACTCCATAAGCCACCTCACAATCGTTTCTCGCGGCGCTGCGACTATTGATAATGCACATTCGTTCTAGTCCTTCGTTACATACTAACCGAGCGGGACATAGTTGCTGAGAAGGTAGACCAAGAGTAATTCGTTGATTTGCTGATTTGCCTCATCAGCTTGGAAGCTACCTATCTACCTCTGTTCAGCCCATCTAGAATAGGGGGATTCTCACCAGTACGCTTCTACCTTCGCCTTACTTTGAGCGGTAGCACCTAACTCAAATCTAGATAATTTATATCGAGCTTTGGTCTGCAGCCTGCCGTCTTACCAAGGTTCTTTACAGGCAACACAGTACTTAGTCCCACGTGGTGGCTTTGCTACGAGATCAGAGCTTTCACAAGCTTAAGCTGCCCACATTCAATATTCAATATCACTGTGAGTCGGTTTCTTTTCTTTCCTCTTTTCGTCGACTTCCCTTGAACCTCCCGCTATACGGCGACCTGATCTGGGTTGGTTTGGCGTCGAATCACCTCCTAGCACTATAATTTTTATACAACTTGCCATAGAAGCTGCTATACCAATGCTTTGGCACGTGGACATCACGTAACTTGTGTTTCTCGATCTACTTTTTGGTTTACTGACGAGCTGTCCATTCTTTAGCGGCAGGCGTCTCTTTGATTATACGAGGAGCCGACGATCTCTCACCTATTACTGGTCCATCGTCTCATCCGGTAGAAAGAGCTCTTCGGGAGTAGTCGGACGAGCGCGTAATCATGGGCTTGTCCAGCTACTTCAGGGCCGAGAAGCCCGAGAGCAAGAGGAGGAAGGCAACGGAATCACCTGTACCCATTGGAGGGATCTTCGTAGAGCCGCCGCCGTTGGGCCCGTTGGACTTGAATGACTTTGAGCTTCGTGCTCCGTCTTCGAACTTCGGCTCGTCAAGAAATTCGCTATCGGCGCGATCAGTCAACAGCTCCGTGTTCCTAGACGACATCAAACATGAGGTGATGGTCAATTACCTGTACCAGCAGCAATGTGCGCACCTGTGGGTAAGCGACGGAAGCGGCGACATCGAGGGCGTTCTTCTCCGAAAGACAAGAGGGACCTACATGGCCTGCCCACCCGCGCTAGGCGATTCGACCTTTGCCATGGCTTGCTCCGCCCTCAACGTTCAGGTACTGTGATGTCTTTCGGTATCTCGACTAGGCCATTCCTACTAACATAGAATAGTGTGCTATGACTGTCAACTCTAGAGTGATCAAGACCTTCTTGTCGTGGTCTCCCGAGGCGGTGGATGTGCCATTGATGAATGGCCTCCGAATTCAGATCTTGCCAACGATTGACGACCTGGCAAGAGCAAGAAAACATCAATTTGCCGCCTTCGTCGCGTCGGAGGCCCTGCTGGTCGTCTGGGACGACGACGCACTGCACCTTGTTCAACGAGCTAAAGCCATCGAGTCCGAGTTGATGGAGCTCGTCTGGCAGAGCGGAGAGATCGGCGAGGAGGAGCGCGAGAAAGGACCGGGATTTTCGGTCGACGAGGTCGAGATAGACGAAGAGAGTGGCCAGATCAAGCCGGAAAAGCGACCGGTCCACCTGCTGAATACGTGGCTCATCTCCGCCGTTCTAATACTGGTCATTCTCTCCTTGGGCTCTGCTTGGAGGCAGCTTGCCATCGAAGTATCTGTCGACGAAACCTACGTACGACTAGCCCTCGCGGGACTCTTGCCGATCCAGGTCTTCTTCACCCTCTTCTTCGCTCAGGTTATCGTTGGCTGCTTGGCCCAGATCTTTGGTCCCATCCGCCAACTTACTATCAACTCCAAGTTTTACTCTGCCCGACCGCCTCCGAGATTGCGAACCCCGACGCTGCCACATATTGTAAGCAACCCTTTTCTTTTTCTTCCGTACTATTTTCAATGCAACTCCTAGTGTAAGATCTGCCAACGATTTTATCCTTGGACGTTCTCTTAAGCTTTTCTGGGGGCTGAGACCCCTTGTCTCGATTCAGCTGACACCCCTGAATGAGCTAAATGCTGACGAATTGGAATTATCATAGACCGTGCAATGCCCAGTCTACAAGGAAGGCCTTATTGGTGTTATTCAGCCCACCGTTAGATCCATCAAACAGGCTATCAGCACTTACGAGTTGCAAGGCGGCTCGGCCAACCTATTCATCAACGACGACGGCCTTCAACTTCTCGCCGAAGAGGAGCGGCAGGCTCGTATTGATTTTTACGCCGACCATAGCATAGGATGGGTTGCGCGTCCTAGAGACGGCGAGAACGGATTCTTGCGCCGCGGCAAATTTAAGAAGGCTTCCAATATGAACTTTGCCCTGATGATCTCTTGCAAAATCGAGGACAAGCTTGCTCTTCACGATCGCGGACTGGAATGGTCGCAATCGGACGAAGCCTTGGCCTATGAGAGGGCGCTGAAGGAAGTACTTGAAGAGGATGGACGGGCTTGGGCTGACGGCAACATTCGTGTCGGCGACTATATCCTCATCAGTACGCACATCTCCCTTTTCGCCCCTTTTCCTTTTCCTTTTCCTTTTTATTTTATTTATTTTTTGAGCTGTGCTAGAATCATCTACTCGAGCCATGGATACTAATAGCGTCTATCTAGTCGACTCTGACACGCGTGTGCCCTCGGATTGTCTGTTGGATGCTGTCTCCGAAATGGAGCAGTCTCCCGACGTCGGTATCATGCAATTCTCATCTGGCGTTATGCAGGTAGTCCATACCTATTTCGAGAATGGCATCACCTTCTTCACCCACCTCATATACAGCGCCATTAGATATACCGTCTCCAACGGAGACGTAGCACCTTTCGTCGGCCACAACGCCATCCTACGGTGGAGCGCAATTCAACAAGTCGCGTACGAGGACGAGGACGGGTACGAGAAGTTCTGGTCCGAGTCGCACGTCTCGGAAGATTTCGACATGTCTCTGCGTCTGCAATGCAGCGGCTACATCATCCGTCTCGCGGCGTGGGCTGGCGAGGGCTTCAAGGAGGGCGTCTCCTTAACCGTATACGACGAGCTAGCCCGATGGGAGAAGTACGCCTACGGATGCAACGAGCTGCTCTTCTACCCTATTCGCAAGTGGTTCTGGAAAGGCCCCTTCACGCCCCTATTCCGCAAGTTTCTCTTCTCCAACATCCGCTTCACTTCCAAAGTCACCATCATCTCTTACATCGGTACCTACTACGCCATCGGTGCCGCCTGGATCATGACTTCGGTCAACTATTTCCTCATGGGCTGGTTCAACGGGCTACTAGACAAATATTATCTCGACTCTTGGCAAGTCTGGTTCTCCATCATCATCGTTTTCAACGGCCTCGGCAATGTCGCCCTAGCTGTTATGAGATACCGCGTCGGAGAACGCACCCTCACCTATGCCATCTACGAAAACTTCAAGTGGACCTTCCTCCTGGCTATTTTCCTAGGCGGCCTTTCCCTCCACGTGAGCCAGGCCATCTTGTCTCACATGTTCGAAATCGACATGAGCTGGGGAGCGACATCTAAGGAGGCCGAGTTTTCCAACTTTTTCATCGAGGTGCCCAAGGTCTTGAAGAAGTTCAAATTCTCCATGATTTTTTCGCTGATATTTATTGCGGGCATGATTGTTATGGCCGTCGCGCCTTTTGTCCCGCACGACTGGCGCATCACGGACTTTGTTGCTATCCTACCTATGGCAACCGTTGCGGGAAGCCATTTTCTTTTGCCTCTCGCGCTCAATCCCGCCCTCATGACATTTTCATGGTAATAAACTACAACCGGTTTCTGATTCTGACTGCTTCTTCCATTATACGACGTACACATCTCACGAGCATACATAATATACGGGTTAGGGGGCTTTGTGATCTGGGTATGCATAGAAAAGCGACCTCTCCAGATGGAGATTTACGAATCTTTCGATTAGACGGTACGGTATTGGCAGGAAGGCAACGGCAGGGGGTTTTCCCTAGGGTAGCAGGGTAATTCAATGGGCATTTGCATTTTCGCAGTTAGAATGCTAATTTTATATATAACCTCTTTGAGTACCAGGTGGATTGTTAATGGCAGCGGAGGGCTCGTGATTGCATACGATATATCCTGGAAAGGTACTGTAGCCTTACAGCAAATGGAAGTGTTCGGAGACGAGATTGTCAGATCCCTTACGACGGACATCCTTGTTTTCTTTTCGCATGAAAACCTGGGGCCCCGCACAAGTCGCGCTATTCGCAACAGGTACAGACTAAGAGAGTTGACTTCCTTCATCTAATGATTATAGTATGGATCTACAGCTTAGCAGAGTCGCAGTTGTTGGGATTGGAGTTTAGCCGAAGCACCTGCCTAAGACTCCTACAACGTTGTATTCTAATCTTACATTCGGCTTGTCACATTTATCAGAAAGTTAGCTACCTAGGTAGACATTCAAGTCTTTATTCGCGCATATTGAAGCATCAGCGCTAAATTTAGCCATAGGTAACTTGATGTCTTGAAAAGAAAGACTAATATGAGCAAAAGAAAATAGAAAAAAGAAAAAAATCAATAGCTTTTCACTTGGGAATTGCTTGTGCCTTACCCCTTGTTCAAGTTCGACCGCCTTGGTAGATAGCCTGCCAAATGCCGATCAACTAGACCGCAACGAGTATCGCGTCGAACGGCGCACGTTGCAGATCGACAGTACCCCTGCCCCCTTGCTACCTTATCTAACAATTTTTATGTTGACCCAAGATGTCGCGTTAGCCGACTGGTCGACGATAAACCCCTTTCTTCTGATAACCCACCCCGTTTGTCTTCCTCCACCTTCACAATCACCGGTATCCTTGAGGTGGCAAGGGAAACGGGTCAAATAAGGGGCTTGGCCAAAACACCCTCCCTCATTCATTTACTCGTTGCTATTCAAGCCTCAGTCACTCATTCATGCTATTCCAAACACCTCGACGCTCATTTATTAGCCAACGTGCGCGACTACTTGAAACCAGCACATCCGATCCCTACTACCTAGGTACATACCCAATTCGACCTGAAGGCTATCGTCATCAACATTCATTTGCTATCTAACCCGAATCTCAAACGAGTCGTGTCTCCAAAACGTTCTTTATCTGCTTGCCGCTCCTTCGTAGTATACGCTGTGGCCTTGCTCCGTTCATTGCTATTGAGGTCCTGGAGACTAGATTCGCTACCGGAGACTATGTCATTGACGAAATAATTGCCAGCTAATTCCAGCAATTTCTTACTACCTCGAGGGGGGTTCCCCTCAGCCATCCTATCACGATGCCGTCTCGATCCCTCTTGACGCTAGCCTTCGGGCTGTTTTCGTCCATCCTCGTATCTCCCGTCAATGGCCAGCTCTCCACCGATTGCAATCCATTGAATACGACTTGTCCGGCAGACCCTGCCCTCGGGACGGCGCATACGTTCAACTTCAACGCCACGCCGCCCGCGGGCACGTTTAATACGACTGCTGGTACTGTCGACTACTCTACTGACAAGGGAGCCGCGTTTACGATTTCCAAGAAGGGCGAGTCGCCTACCCTAATATCGAACTTTTATTTCTTCTTCGGCAGGACAGAGGTGCACCTAAAGGCGGCACCGGGCACCGGAATCATCAGCTCCATCGTGTGGTCTTCCGATGTGCTCGACGAGGTCGACTGGGAGTTCATGGGAGGAAACACGACTCACGCATCAACCAACTACTTTGGCAAAGGGAAGCCCGACTTCCACAATGCGGGCTATCATCCGGTCAACGGCGGAGTGCAGGCCGACTACCACAACTACACCTGCGTATGGACAAAGGATCAGCTGGATTGGTACATCGACGCCCAGCATACCCGTACGCTCCTTGCCAAGGATGCCAATAACACGCTGTACTATCCTCAAACCCCGATGAAGCTCAGCCTGGGCATATGGGCCGGTGGCGATCCGGACCAGCCCAAAGGAACCATTGAATGGGCGGGTGGCGTTACCGACTACGCTGAACCGTATACCATGTACGTGAAGAGTGCCCATGTCGAGGATTACTCGACGGGCAAGGAGTACTCGTACGGCGACCAGAGCGGCTCCTGGGAAAGTATCAAGATCGCTACGTAAGTCGGCTTCCAGATACCACACGTAACATGGCAGTTTCAGGCTAACGCATAATGTTCTAGCGGAAACTCGACAGCTTTTGAAAACATCAACAAGGAGCCAGAGAAGTCGCTTTCTGATAAATGGAACGATCTTCCCTCCAGCGCGAAATCCGGCGTTTACGCTGGAGCGGGAGGAGTGGGCGCCCTTCTTTTTATTGCGCTTGCCGTATATTACTTCAAGCAGAGGCGTCGTGGCCAGCGAGAGGCTGCGCTAGCGGCACAACGCCAGGAGCAGGAACGCGTGGAGCTGGAGAGGTTCAAGAAGGAAGGAAGGGACCCCGACGCGATAGCTTTCGAGGGAGCGGAATATCACGGGAAAGGTGGCATGGCGACTACGACGTACGACGTGCCTGAATCCCCTCCCGGCAGCTCTGCCGGCCCGCCTGAGATGGAGTGGGATCCGACGCGGACCAATGCTACCGCCGGCGCTGCTATGCCTCTACTCCGCGACGACGCCATGAGCCCTCGCCTTGCTAGCCCAGGGCCAGGACTAGGCGGACCACCGCGAAACAACAGCTTTGGATCTCCTATCCATTCGCAGAATTCTGGCCTGCCATCCCAGTTCTCACCACCTGCCCCCGCGAATCGAAGCTTCTCGCCATCCAATGCATCCATGCGGATGGGGTCGCCAGGGCCTCAAGCTGGCGCTGGCGTGTATGGTGTCCCCAGAATGAACAGCCCGGCACCCAGCCACGGTCCTGGCAGTCCTAGTTCTCCAAGGCCTGGCTACGGCCCCGGTTACGGGCCCAACCCGGGCTACGGAGGAGCACGGTGATGATTGAAGCATCGACTAGTATGGACGACATGTTTTCTTGTACTTGTCGCTCGTTTTCTAGAAGGGAAGCCGATTGATAAAGAGGTTCGGCCGAGATGAGCCAAGGTACCTAGCTACATCGGAAGTTGTGTCGAACGATGTTGGTATGCGCCGTAATAGAGTGGAGGTAGAGAAGCTCATTCCATTTTCGGCTGGCTCGGATATGTTGATGAGATATCTAATATTTCGATACCCAGCGATTGCATGTATTGAGATTTCGTCTAGTATTGCATTTCTTTAGATGGTATGGATTAAAGCGCGAGTCGAGCGCCATTGCATATTGATAGCGGCACACACCGAAGAGGAGTGGTGTTTTGAATTGAAACAGTGCCAATACCGATGGCAATACCGATGATATCCGTGTGCTTTGATTCGTTTTACTAGCGAACGTGCCATTGGGGAATGTCACTTATGCATCACGATAAGAGGGTTGGTGTTGGATACCTAATTGGAATTATCCCAGATAGGATGCACGAATGGTTCATTTCTCAGTTAATAAGAGACCCTATCCACCCCTCCCTATTCTATCTTTTCGCGGCCTACCCCTCCTCCCTTTCCCTTTGCCTTGCCCAAATCCTTTTGCATTTATTTGCAAGGCTGCCAGCTGACGTGCACCTGCTGAGTAAAGGCGACAGTGGCGTCGTCGTCCGAGATCTGACCCGAGGCGGTCGTGTTGCTCGACGTCAGCGCAATGCGGTTGTTGACGTTGAGGATTCCACTAGCGCCACAAGGCGACCAGATGATCGAGGCCGTCGGAACCTGGTCCTGCTTGGTGTACACCTGGCCGTCGGCCCAAAGCCCGCCGCCGTCGATCGAGGTTCGGGTCGTGGTCTGATAGGCGCGAGTCAGCTTGTTCAGGGGTATGGCTGGAAGAGCAGCCTATGAGCAATCCACTTACGGTAGCGGCCGCATCTTGAGAGAAGTAGTAGGTCGAGTAGAAGGTCCCGGTCACGCCGGTCTCTAGCTGAGCATAGCCGTGGTATGTGGACTCGACGATGGCGAACTGGAAGCCGCCGGGGTACTTGAGGTTTAAATGAAGCTGGCAGTTCTTGGACTTGTCAGAAGGCGTGGTGCCGGGCCCGGTGTAGACCTGGAAGGCATCGAAACCGAAGGTGATGACCTAATTTAGACGATTAGTCACGAATTCGGTCCGGCCAGGGGGGGGGGCGAAACTCTCACCTGTCGGTTCGCGGCAAGATCCGTGGTTACCGTGCCTTGAGGACATCCATTTCCGCTAGAGAACGGTTAAAGAAGAAAACGGTTCCAGCTATGGGTGACGATAGCTTACCTAGCAGAAGCGCTGATGATGCTGATCGAGTCCGGGCTCGGGGTGTCACCGTTGCCGACGATTCCAATGGGGTTGGCCGCGGCAAGGACGGGAGCAAGAAGAGCGATGTAAGAACGCATGATTAGTGGTTGAGGCGAGATGGAGTGGATGAGGATGAGGATGAGGATGAGGATGAGGATGAGGATGAGGATGAGGATGAGGATGTGAATAAATCGGAACCCGGGAAGAAAGTCTGTTGGATGTTGCTGATGCGGAAAAGATCGACTTGATCGCGGAATATGGTGGTATTTATAACCTTTCCGTCGTCACATCCAGCACGTTGTCGGACCTGAGCGTCCACCTCGAGCCTGGTCTGACAGTCAATCACCTCTTCCGGTCGACACGGAGATAGGGTCTAGCGATCCAAGACGCTCTAGACAACGTGGTAGGAATCTTGAGAGGTCGCAAGAAAGCGAGCCGATTCATTTCGGGAATACATTGCGAACCTAGAACTCGAGCCTGGGGAGCCATCCCTTGCCATGGACCTTCCAGCCTCCTCTGTAAATTTGCGGTTGAATTCATGGGCGAGGGAGAATAGATGAATTCAAATTAAGTATAGGAATTTGGAAGCCTAGCTCTTATAAACGACTCCGCTGGTTCGGCACGAGGTTCTTTTTATAGAAACGATAGCATATCGGAACCCTAGCTAGCGCTGGGAAGCTGACCACATGACACGGCTAGGAAGCAATTCACCATCCAGCAACGTGGAATTCGGGTCGCACCCGCGGGTAAGGTGTGTGAACGATGGAGGCTCTGGAAACGAGAAGCTGTATGCGAGCAATTTAGACAGAGTGGGACCGCATAGAGATCTAGGTTCCGAGAAGAGGCGTGAGGCGTTCCACGGAGTAATCACACTTAACGCGGCCATCGTAGTTGGTGCTATTTTGGGCCCGTTGTAAGAAACTCGCAGATTAAGCTTACTTGGCCACCCCTGCGGCGAGCCATCAATCTATATGCTGAACTAAAGCACGTCCATGTCGGACGATTACAACCGTACATGATCAGTTGTTCGTCATACTATAGACGATAGAGGATGCCATGGCCATGTCGGATCGAAAGAGTCGAGCCGTCGTGTAGGTAAGTAATAGGTAGATCTCGTTCTATCCGAGTATAATCCGAGCTAGGCAGGGGAAAATGTTGGGCGAGGCCATTTCAAAGTGTACGGACCGGTATCCGCCAGACTTGGTCCGTCTTGGGGCACTAGAAGAAAGATCGTGGAAACCAGGACACTCGCTGGATCCAAAATAAAGACCGCAACGAGGTTGGCGAGTCCAGAAACACCTAGATGGGTAGGCCAGGCTGACTCGGGTACCTCCGCGAGTGAACACTGGCCAGAACAATGAGCCACGTAGGGATCCGATTGTAAGCACGATGGGACACGTCCCTGTTTGGCCTACGAAGCCTCTTTAACCTCTTTAGCCGCGTTGACGAGCGTCAGGGGGGAAATGCGCGCTAAGAACACTGCGCATGGTTCTCACACGTGCTATCCAACGTTGGATCGAGACGCATGGACCGTATCCTTATTTCGAGAGTTCTAGCCAACCCCGCGAATGCCCTCGTCTGAATAGAGCATCGCTTGCTGTTGTCTCTTCGTGGGCTAGACTGTCTTCGATATCTCTCAGCGAGTTAGGTTTGGACCCCATGTTAGAGTGCGAGATACGACACACGTCATATAGATTGGTTTAGATAGAGTAATGCATGAGCATGATCTGGACCTTGATCTGAGGTCATCCCAACTATCTGTTGTGAGATATGCAACGACGCAATGGCGGCACGAAAACGTTGTACGTGTGGATCATCGCGACTCTGTCAAGCAGCTCCGTACCTTTGATACGACCTAACTGTAGCATATCTCGTGCGAACCAGAAACTGACATGCTGGTTAGCGGTTAATATAACACCCCCCTCCCCTCACAGACATGCCGAGATTAGATCAAGTCATCCAACTAGCTCGTTTCGACAATCGGAGCTCTCCATTCGCACCCCGCAGAGGGGCTAGAGCTCTAGTAGCTGTAGCTACGCCGTGAAGCAAGTAAGCTCCCCGTCACGTCATCTCAAAGACAATGGCAGTACGCCATGATGTTATCACGAACTGCTCTGTCTTGGGATTTTGTCAGCATTTAGGACTTGCCTTGAGACGCAACGGCTTCTATTGATTCTACCGTCGAATTTGTTTAACCCTATTTACACGCGATGGCAACGCTGAATCAACAGAATTGGGGGAGCTGCTTGAAGCTTTGAGATGGTGGGAAGAATTGGATGAGCCCGCGGAAAAATAATACTAAAGCCGAACTTGGGAAGCGAAGCTAACAATGTCTCCAACCCTTCCTCGAGTCCACGTAGCCAGCCTCGTAACCGATTCAAGCCCGTTCGCAAGTTGCACGACAAACCGAGCTCTCGGATTGCGCGATAAGAGAGAGCGGAAGGGCTTAGATACGCATTATTGTAATGATACAGTCGGCCAGACCAGGGACGTAGTACCTCGGAGTTTGGAGTTTGAATGCGCAAAGACGAAGACGTGCCATTTTACACATCAATTCCCTCAGGCCCCTACTTGCTTCAATATACCCTCCAAATTTATGCTCTTGGGCCGTTCGATGGGGAGACCCAGCGCACGATCCCAGATTAACTGTGCTAGAGGCCCAAGTCCTCGGCTCACACCGAAAGTTGCGGTGTAGTAAAGAGTCTCGTGGAAGCCGTAATGGTGGAACAAGACGCCGCTGCTCGAATCAACGTTGGGGTACGGGTTCTTGGTCTTTCCGTGTTGTATCAAGACCTGAGGGGCCACATCGCTGTTGATCTTGACGAGTTGAAATACGGGATCGTTGGCGATCGCGGGGCGGGTAGCCGCGTAATCCATCAGGGCTTCGAAGCGCGGGTCCGGCTTGCGAAGCACGGCATGGCCGTAGCCAGGGACCACTCGGCCGCTGTTGAGCGTCGACCAAAGGTAGTCACTAACATCCTTTTCGGAGTAGTCCTTGGGAATGTTCTCCTTCATCTGGATGATCCAGCGCAACACCTCCTGTGCGGCAAGCCTGTGCAGGACGGTTAGATAGATCTCGCCACGGACGAGTGAAATCATATTCAGGACGGAAACCTACCCGTGCAAGGGCCCAGCTAGCCCCTGGAGACCAGCGCTGTAGCTTAAGAAGGGGTCGCTGAGAGCGCTCCCGACCAGGTGAGTGGTGTGAGCTGAGACGTTTCCGCCTTCGTGATCACCGTGAAGCGCAAGGTATAATCTCAGCAAGTCCTGGAAGTCCTCGTGTCCCTTCCCACCCTTGCCGAGCATGGAGGCGAAGTTGTAAGCCCAATCCTGGTCGGGGTCCACGTCACCAGGGAGCGCGCCGCCATCGCGGTACGAGTTTTGGTAGATCTTGGCGGCGATGGTAGGCAGCTTAGCCAGCAGGCTGATGACGTCGTCGAAGGTGGGCTCCCAGTAGTCGGCCTTGTTCAAGCCCTGCTCGTAGGCCTTGGCGAATTTGGAGGTATAATTTAGAGCGCTGACGGCGATAGAGAACTGAGTCATGGGATGCAGGTCCTGAGGGAAGCTGTCAAGCATCTTGTTCACGAAGTCGGGGAGCCGAGCATTCTCCGCAAGCTCGCGCGACAGTTGGCGGACTTGGCCGACCGACGGGACTTGGCCGGTCAGCAGGAGCCAGAACATCGCTTCCGGGAGCATTTCGGTGCCTGTCCGACCCTTTGGCAGCTCCTTTTGGCAATCTTTGATGGTTCGGCCATGAAATCGGATTCCCTCGTTCGCATCGAGCACCGAGCCTTCCCATACCATGGCCTTTAACCCTCTGCGTCTACGTTAGTCCTGATAAGCAAAACCTAGTGAGTTTCTGCATAGCTATACCTCATGCCGCCGATCGTGTTCTCTACCTTGACCTCGCCAATGACCTTGGAGCCATGCGCCTTGACTTGCTTGAGAAGCTCCCTCTTGGCGGGGATGACTTCTTTTAGAGTCTCCTTCAAATCGGGCTCAGACGACGAAGAGTAGGATCTGGCCGAGGGGAGAAGCACGGCCGGAGCGGCACGTGGCTATTCAACCGTTAGCTAGTTCGAGTCTCGGAAAACTAGGCTAGGACAAGGACCGAGCAGCTTAGATGTGAAAGGTAGATTGGTGTTCGTTCTATAAGAATCTACCTACCCTTAGAGCCCCGAACGCTCTCGTTGTGGCTCTAACGTTCATGGCCATATCTACCAAAACTACGACGAATGCGGAGAGGCAAGGGGTTGTTAGTGAGCGCGGAGAGGAAAGAGGGAAACGATGTGCTTTTATGTTGTTTGGGAAGTGTGTAGGTTAGATTTGGTTTGGTTTGGTTTGGTTTGGGTTGATTTGATTTCTAACAAAACCTCGGAACGCCGACGCAATTGAGAAGAAGTGCGTTGTGAAATGTAGAGACTAAAAGCAACGAACAGAAATCAAAAGCGACAAGACGACCTTCATCTTTTCCATCATTGAACCTGGAAGGTAAAGAAAAGGTACCTGACTCCAACTTGTTTGAAGGTTGAGATATGGAAACCCGAACCTGAACGGATGTGGGGGAAACTTGGCACATATGGAGATTACGGAGTGCAGTACCCTACGTGTACCTGCCTATAGTCTCTACAAGTAAAGTAACTTCTTAGCGACCTCCTTAGTGTAGCCTGCATTGTACCTACATACGCTTCTTCCCCGCATACAGGTATCTAACCGAGGAATCCCGCCAGGCCCGTTTGCCCGTAGCTTACATGACGTACCTCTACTCTACCAGACTGCATTGATACGTGTACCTGTAAGGTAGGTACCTAACAAACAAACACTGGAAATGAGCGACTGGAATATGTAACATGAGCGCGTAGCGTAGCGTGTAACCATGTAGATAACCGACCTCGGATCAAGAAGATTGACGTTGGAACCCTTGACGTCGCTCCCCGCCCCCCCTGAATGTTCAATGGTGGGATGGGGATCACAAGCGTCTCGGCTAGGGACGCTTTCCCCTCCTTCTCCGTCGTACCCTCCACGATGGCTCCCTTCTGTTAGGTACCTTGAGGCTCATGGAATACGGAATGCATGAGGTACGAAATGCAATTGCCCAATGGACGAATTTGAATCAGAGGCACTGCATGCATCTACTTACCTGGTACCAGTAGGTGCTCGTCCTGACTTGTAGAGGTTTTATGACCTCACCCACGGAATGAAATAGGAGCCGCGGCTTACCGTTATGGGGTCTGCCGATTTCTTAAGTACGTGCGGTATACTCCGACTACGTACATGTACCTACTTCAAGTGCAGGTGAGTTACATAAACATTGGCGCCCCAGTATGGGGGGGAGAGACGGTCACAAGCATAATTATAAATTATAAGACTATCTTATCCGTTTAAAATAATATTAAAAATTCAACATGATCATCATGCTTATAACAGGTGTAACAGCGCTTTAATAAATATTATAATCTTTTATATAAATAATTTTAATTTCGTAATATTACCCCGTATAGTGTTAATTTAATAATTATTTATTTTTTTATTAATTAAATAACCCGTTTAATGTTTTATTTAATATATTATATTACCGGTTTAATAAAATATATAATTTATTATATTTTATATTTAAAATTATTATATCGCCGTATGATTATATCCGTAAACCAGGTATATGTATTTTTAAAATTATTTTTAATTTTAATATTATATTAAAACCGTAAAATAATATATACTTAAATAATTATTTAAATTTACGCTAATGTTTTTAATATATTTATATTTTAATTTTAAAATAATTATAAAAATTATTTTAATAAAAATATATTATTAAAATTAAAATTATTTAAATATAATTATTATATTTTTTTATTAAAAATATTAAAAATAAAAAAATTAATATATAATAATTTAAAAAAACTTTTAATAATATATATTTTAAAATTTATATAATATAAAAAATAATTAAATAATATTTATATATTAAAATTTTAAAATTATATAATATTTAATTATTAAATTTATTTATTAAAATTTTTTATTTTTAAAATATACATTACCTTTATTTAATTAATATATTTATATTAATCATTTTATTTATATTTTATACCTTATACCTATACTTATTTTTTTTAAACTTTTATTAAAACTTTACTATTTTTATTTTTATTAATTCTTATTCGTAAATTAATAATTATTTTTATTTTAAATTATTAAAATATTATTATATTTATTATTATTAAAGTTTTATTTATTATTAATTTTAATATTATTTTTATTATTAATAAAATTATTAAATAATAAAATTAAATTAATATTTAATTTAAATATAATATTATAAAATTTAAATTTAAATTATTTAATTTTAATATATATTAAAATTAATATTTATTTTAAATATTTTATTATTAATTTTTTATTAATATTAAATTTTTTTTTATAATTATTATTATTAATTAATAATTTTAAATAACGGGGTTTAAACGAAATTTTTTTTAATATTTTAATTATATTTTTTTTTTAAAATTTAATGTAATTATTAAAATTTTTAAAATAATTATTAAAATTTAAATTTAAATTTAAAAAGTCCTTTTCCGAAGTTAAATTATAATATTAAAAATTATTTTTTTTTAACTTTTTATTTTTAAATTTTTTATATTTTTTTTTTTAATTATTTATTAATTTTTATTTTATCCATAATATAAATATTTTATTTATAATTTTTTTTTTTTATTAATAATATCGTTTATTATTTTTATATTATATTAATAATAAATTAAATTTAATTTTTTTTATTATTTTATTTTTTAATAATAAAATTATTTTATTATATATTAAATTTTAAATAAAATATATAAATAAATATTAAAAAAATATTTTTTAAAAAAAATAATATTTAAAATTATAATAATTTTTTAAAATTATTAAATTTTTATTTAAAAATAATTTTAATAAATTTAATATATAAATTTATATTATATATAATTTATTAAATATATTATTTTTATATTTATTTTTTTTTAATATTATAATTATATAATTATAATTAAATAAATAATAAATATTATTTTAAAATATAATTTAATTTTTTATATTATTAAAAATATTATTTTTATATAAAAATAAAATTATAATATTTTATATTTATATATAATTATTAAATTAAATTAAATATATTTTTAATATAATATAATTTATAAAAAATTTATTTATTTTTTTTATAATATAATAAATTTTATTTAAAAAATTAATATTAAATAATAATTTTTTAAATATTAAATAAATTTTAATAATTAAAAATTATAAAA